>JBBPPO010000156.1:0-15282 GCA_038092055.1 Leccinum glutinopallens
CATTGTATTCATTAGGAACCAAAAGTCCATTTCACCTTGACGATGACTGACAGCTTCGATGAGTGCAATAATCATCAATCGAGCTCGAAGGCGCCTGTTGTGGCTGAACTCTTGCATACTCGCTTGAGCACCCTTACAACGGCCCTCCACAACGCTGTGCGCGTGATCGACCCACAGTGGTGCTGATTCCCGATGAACAAGCCGAGCGCCAGTTCGCCGAGCTTGTCGCCGCAGAAAATGCTGAATTCCGCGCCCTCTCTCTGCGCAAAGCGCTCGTCGCACGCTGCAGAGAGCTCCTCTCTGAGCTGAGCGTAAGGAGGAGGCGTCCCACCGCGCGGAACTCTCGCGCACCAAGAAGCTGATCGAGGAGCAAAAGAAAAGGCGGACGCCAAAAATAAGGAGAGGAACGAAAGATGCTCGCACAGGACTTTTTATGAGGCACGGCGAGCTCGAGGTGTCGATCTCGGTGCGTCCTGGTTCATTTGTCGTCCCTCATTTGCCGATACATGGTCTAGGACACAGAGAATTTGAGAAAGCACAGACATATGCGTCTCCAAGTCGAGCAGCTCGAAAACATCGAGCGAGCGTACCGCACATAAGAGCACCCGCTGCTCGCACAACGTTATGCCGAACAACGGGCCATGAACCGCGAGACCTTGGACGTGTTCCACAAAGCACAAGTAGAGAACAGCTTGTAGACGCGCAACCAGGGCGTGGTGACCAAGAAGCGGTTGAGCTGGATGCAGATTGAGTATATGGCGCACCGGGGTACGACATTGGCTGCGCGCAAGGAGGAGAGCAGGAGGGAGAGGAGGTGAGGCGGAAACGTGAGGAAGAGCAGGAAGCTGCGCAGATGGAGGAAGAGGAGCGGAGAGAGAGCTGAGGCGGGCAAGTGTTGCTCAATTGACGTCCGTGTGTGTAGTGGCACTGACCTCCGATGACAGAACAACGTGTGGCGAAGGCCGAGGTGGCGAAAAAAACGGCAAGAGGAAGAACGATTGACGGAAAAACGTCGACAACGCGAGACCGAGCGGGCTGCTGCACTGGAAGAAGCGCGCAAGAAGGCGCAGCGGAAGCAAGAGGCGGAGGAACGTGCAAATATGCGTGCCCACTCTGCCAAGGTGGGGTCTTCCTGCGGTTCCGCGTGCTGAGGGGACTGGCGGGTCATTTACTGCCGGTGGTACTTCCGCCCCCATGACCACTTCGACTACGGCGAGCACAGCGACAACGACAGGCACAACGGGCAACCTCGCACTTCCACGTTCACAGAATCCGTTCGCCGAGGATCGGAGGCGGCGCATGGCGTCAACATGTGGCTGAGATAGAGCGTGGCCCGGGGAGCAGACGCCCCGGTCACCCGTTCATTGTATTCTCTCCTCTTCCTCAACCTAGAATCGTTGACAGGTGAGCATCTCCTCTCTCGTTCTTGTCCATCCCACTGCCACCGCCTTTCATGATGATTTTCATTGCTGTGCACCAGACCGAGTGCTTCCCGCTCCTTGAGGAACATTCACCCTGGCCCTCTATCATACGCTTGAGGGTCCTGACTATCTTTCCTTCCTTTCTTCACATCAATCATGTCTCGGTCGATTGACTGATCTCTTGCTCCGTACGCACAGGCGGTGAATCATATATGCATTCGAGTCTCGTCCAGCTATCGATACATCGACGTGTGTACAAATGCCTAAATTTCAATTGAATCATTCGTTATTTTCGTCCCTGACCCGCTCGTTACGTCGTTTTGATCTTCATATGCACAAACTTGGCCCGCGTGAGTTGGGACTTGGTCAGAAAAAAACCTAACGTGCGCCATGTAGGAAATGGATCGCGGATCTAGCAGGACGGTCACACAGGGCCAAATTTGCTGAAACTGACTCCACGGCCACTGTTCTTGATGCCCGGTCCAGGCCAGCGCAGGATCCATCTAGAATCGCACCTGTCGATCGCCCGCGAGAAGTCAGACCATGACCTACCCGTAGGCACGTCTTGTCGTAAAAGAAGACGTTACCTGTTCAAACACACCGTCCCAGGCTGCAAACCGTCGACCATGATGCGCAAGAATGCTCGCTCGGAATCAAGACGTTCATACATAGAGGCTGTCAGCTCACACAGGGAATCATTCATGAGATGAATGACCTCGTCATCCCAAGAATCCCCCAAGTTCATCGTCGTGCGCGGAATCATGGAACAGCTGCCTCCACTGACCTTTCCGAATCATCGAGCAGGCTGATACATAGATTCATGAGTATCATCTCCAATACACGTTCGACTTTATTGCAACTTGGCAAACATATCCCTTACGCCGAAAGCTCCACCAGCACCGTCTTTCGCTACGCACCAAAATAATCAGCTTGAGAACCGTTGAATTTGTTCGGCACTTTGTGAATCTCACCTTCTCCTTGTTCCCAAACTGAACGGCTTCAGGCACCGTCGTCTGATAATCCGGCGGCGATATGACCTTGAACAACTTCTCGAGGTTCAAATGCGCCCGTCAATCTTCTTGTCGCACTTGGCCACCTCGGAGGCTAGGTCTACCAGACCCTAAATTTTAGTTGAGTAACGACTCTCGGCGAGGAAAATGACACGTACCTACATCTGGAGATACACCAACGACCACTGAGCCACACCCAGCGGGTATTGATGGAGATGACGACGACCTCCACCTCCGTGCATCCCTTGGTTAGAGCGCTGGTCGTAGTCGCTTGCGACTCAATCAACGTCTTCTCCAGGGTTTGGACTCGGATATACACTCGACAAAAAATATCGTGAGCCTCAACAATCACGCTGCGAGTATCGACGCGCATTGTATGTTTGACTGCAAGTTGTACGATGCCGCCAGTGAACGTCCTGTCCGTACGGTCGCGAAAACGACGGCATTATTTTGACTGCCCCCATCCCAAATTCCTTGTCGACCGCCTCGACCGCCACGATCGCCAAGCGTCTGTCCACAAACGGATGTATTGCATACTTTTGTGGAGGTGCTAACGCGCGAGTTGAGGCCAGACAGAAGGTGAATACACGCGTGAGGGATAGTACTTTGTAATGATCATCCTCGGGATGGACGGCGATGGTGGAATCACGTAGCATCGTCTCTGGGTACGTGGTTGCGACGATAATCTATTCATCTATAGGTGAGAGAGAAAACATGCTACTACGAGCTGGCGTCGTACCAGAGCCCTCGATAGGGTACGCAAACGACGTGAGCACACTGAACTCAAACTTCTCCTTTCGATCATAGCCTGAGAATGGGGATGTTGAGCTTCTGATTGTTTTTGATTCACCTAGAGGAGGTTAAACAAGAATTCGGATGCAAATCTTCACGCGGAACCGCACCTCCAAGTTCGACAGTGTGGTATTCAGTCTCGCCCAACGATTGTCTGATCATGGTACAGAACGCCCCTTCGTGCAGCCGACAAAGGTTTTCGAAGACGACTTTTGATAGCGTCTGAACCACGTGTATGGAAGAAGAACAAGAACGCGAGGTTAACCGCGAACGGGAATGCGAACGGGAGGTGGAGTTGCCTCCCGAAGCAAGAGAAGCTGAACATCACCTTCACCCGGACGTCATCACATTCGTAAACACTGGGTACATCCCATCACTAGCAAAGGACAGCGCCTTTCTCCCAATCTTTGCGACGCTAGAAAGGAGTTCTGCAGGTACCGGCGAAGTGGATGTTTGGAGCCAGTCCATTTTGGCGACGACGGACTTCTGCAGAACCGTAATGCCCGAGTCCACTAAAGGAACCATGGATCAATACCTTCGACCGGTTCAGTGGATTCTTTCGCGTACAAACGCGAGTGATGGAAAACCATTACTCGTTCTCATAAGCCCATTCGAGGCAGATCGCTTGATGCCAGCCATCAGAGCGAGCGAGCATGTGCACCTTCATCTGTATGCACCCCGTACATCCCAACGCATGAAACCATGCGACGATCTCAAATTCTACTCTATCCCTCCCCTTCCTTCCGACTGGACTCCACCTTGGGACCTGATTGTACAGCTGAACATATTCGCTGGGCAGCTCCATCTCAGAGACTATCAATCATACCTCCGGCTTTGTCAATTCCTCGGTGTACCCACGCCGGAACAGGTACAGAACAACACAACGTTCCGGTGGAATTCATTCAGCATTCCTGGTGGTTTAGAAGAGAACGAAATCAGGTTCACTGATTCGCCGATTCCATTCGTAACGGCGCTACTTGCCATTCGCACTCGAGGGAGACCGTTTGCTCACACGCACATGGCCAAGATTCTTCAAGGGCAGAAACTGACGGTGGATGACTTTAGAGAGTTCAAATCAGCTAGATCTAGACCCAATCCTACTGCTTGCGACACTGAGACGCAGCCCGATGGCACACAAAATATTGTGCCCCCATCGCCTTCGGACATGGACTGCGATGTGGCGGAACACCTGGCAATTGGGTTGTCGGCATCCCTTCTGCCATCGAAGCGAAGAGTAGAGATGAGCGAAGCGTCAGACGTAGTCCCGGGGCCGCAGAAAAAGAGACCACGTTTAGATGGACAGTCGTGAATTGCTGATCGGTGGTGGGCTCTCGTAACTGAATGTATTTTGTTTTCCCTTTTTATCCTGGCTCTGGCTCTTTGACGAGTTTCGAATTTTTACATGTACTACATTATATATTGACATAGTATAGAAAGTGCGAAGGCAAGGAACTCGCAGCAGCAGAGATGAAGTGAGGCATGATCGATTGATCGATGATCGTCGAGTTGATATTGCCCGGGCCCCGATTCGGCGAACGTATGGAGGGGAAGTCCCGTCCGGCGTGCTCGAAGACCCCATCCTTGGCGACTTGAACAATATTGGAGTGCTGGTAGAGTTTGGCACCCAGCTGTAAAATAGGAACACAAGCCAGTCACTGTTGGGCACGAACTTGATTCCCTGGAACACAGAGCCGAATTGCGGTCGTTGGGGCACGTCCGAGAGGTGTTTGGCAAGCGCGCTGTTCCAGTCCTAGCGATATTGTGAGTACTCGAAGACTGTCTTGCATGTCTGATCCACACACGAAGAAGATGATGGTCAGTCGACATCGGAAATAATTTTCTACAGCAGGACTACTCACAATGCTTCAATTGACGATGATGATGAACTACACGTCCGCTGCGAGTTCAGCCACAACAGGCGCCTTCGAGCTCGATTGATGATTATTGCACTCATCGAAGCTGTCAGTCATCGTCAAGGTGAAATGGACTTTTGGTTCCTAATGAATACAATGCGCCTGCCTCGTTTTTACCGCCTTTGTAGGTTTTGCGAGTGTCGCGGTAAGCGAGCCTGCGAAATTTCCATCCAAGGTCCCGATGCGTCAATTTGAGGTTCACATGAGTAAACGGTCTTGGATCCTGCTCGGGTCGCCGTGCGCTGAAAAAATCGGCTTGTCTCCCGTCGCGCATACACCGCTCCTGAGGAATGGGGAACGCAGCCACCGCAGGACTCTTCACGACGCTCTCCACCGGTGTGTATGGCACTGAACGTTCGCTTCGACGCATGACATGACTTCTTCTTCGTCTTATTGTTCACCATCTGCGCCGGGAGAAGCATCTCCGTGTGCGGATACGGAACGGATTGGTGGACAACATGCGCATGAGTGTGGATGTGAGATACATCCCCAGCAGAAAACGACGCAGAGGTGCGCGAATGCGAATGCGAATGCGAGCTCGATGCACTCTGCGCTGGAGACGGTTTCTTCTTCCACACACACAGCTCCCCGTCCAAGTCGGTATCGTTCGCGTCACCGTCCCTACCGAGCATCTCCGGGTGCAAATGGCGAGACGACTACGAACGCATCGTCGTCCGGGAGTGAGCTCCCTGTACTGCTGAGCGAGCTGAGTGCCTCTACCTTAGCGTGTGCCTTCCGCCCTTCTCTGCGCGCCCTCCGCTCCGCCTTCCGCCGTGTCTCATCCTCCGCCTCCAGCTACCCCTGTACTCGTTCCCTCTCCCGTTGCGCAGCCAGCGTCGCATAGTGGTCCGACGATGTCAGCCGCTCAATGGTGTCATGCGTTGCGGAGCCCAGGTTGGAGTGCAGCGAAAGAACGTCCGGGAGTCTGGGTCGCGGAGGAGATGTTCCAAGTTGCCAGAAGACACTGGGACCTGGTGTTAAACGGAGGGACTCAAATTAGAGCGGGAAACGTTCGCGACACTCGAGGACTGATTCGACAAAGCAGATGGGACGAAAGAGAGACATTAGGCGAACGCTCCACGTCGGACATTATCGGCCCGGGCGTTAGAAAAGTTGTCCATTGCGATCCTTGAGATCTTGAGATTCCTTTTTAACTTTTGGGAAAGGAACTGTGATAGTCGTTAAACAGGCGTAGAATGTGTCTGGACTGTAAAGGGGAGTAGTGGTTTGTGAAGGGATATGGGCAGTGTGGGGATCGTGGACAACGCGCGGAGCACGAAAGAACCGAGCCAAATCATCCCCAACGATGTGCCAAAGACGGCAAACGACGCCAGACGCGAACCGACGAGAGACGTCAACTGCCCGCGTTGATGATCGCCAAGCTGCTGCGTCAGTCCGATGAACGTCACAGAGGCCCTCATTTAGAAACCTCTCGGAAACAGACCGCACCTTTCTTTTGTACTTTAGACGTTGAAAGTCTGCTCGATACCTGCACGCGGTCTCTTCACATACTCCACCCACAGAATGTGATCATCGTCACTGTCCGCTCTAGTAGTTGGTGCCGCCTTGATACCACAAATCTATGCCTGGGCCCGGGGCGCCGTCGGTACGCGTTGTCGCCTCATTTGGCTCGTCTCTCGCGCTAACCCATGACAGGCCATGAAATCATCGCGACCGTCGCTGAGATGCATCTACACCCGTCTGTGATGCCAAAGCTTTGTGGTATCCTTCAACCCCACACTTCCGTTGCTGCCAAAGAGTGTCACCTCGCGCCCGTCGCAGCCTGGGCCGACCGTATCCGCAACCAGCCGAAATACAGATGGACCGGTCCGCTCCACTACGTCAACGCCGTCGATGATTACCCGAGCACTACTTGCGCCTTCCCCGGTCCGCAGGGGTGGCAGGGCAGGACGCACATCAATGTCTTGAACGGCATTAGGGACACCACTACTGTCTTGCAGGACTTCGCGCCCGCCTCCGGCGAACCGGTGCCAGCCTACGTCCAAGACGCGCTCAAGTTTCTCATTCATTTCATTGGTGACATGCACCAGCCACTACATCTCACTGGACGCAATCGCGGTGGAAACGGCGACAAGGTCGCGTTTGACGGCCGATCCACAAGTACGTACATCCACTTTCCATAGTTGTGTCCCACAGTTCTCAACCTGTACCCACGGCCAGACCTCCATTCTGTATGGGACAGCCTGCTAATTTCCGAAAGCATCCGCACGTTACCGTACAACTACACCAAACCCTTGCCCCTCCCGGAGTCACCTCCAAGATACCATCTACGACCCATATATTCGCCGCCTCGTCTGGGAAGGCCTGCTCGGGAAATGGCAAGACGAACTCGAGACGTGGCTCGTCTGCCCGGAATCATTGAGCTCCTCCGCCCGACTCCAAAGCGAGCTCGCGTCTTCGTCATGGATGTAGCAAACCATCCATTCTTTCCTCTCGTGGGCTGTAAAGGGCAAGGGTGTCGACGAAGACGGCTTGGGCGTCGATGACGACAAGCTTTGTCCATACGCCTGGGCTAAGCCGATCAATCAGCTCAACTGTGATCTTGTATACCCCAAGGAGCTCGACTTAGCCCCATTTACCCGCCTATCTGGGCGCGCGTCGCAGGAAGACGAAGACTGTGGCTGCAGCCATGACGACGAGGAGTGGAACCCGAACGACGGGTTCAAGCGCAAGTCGCCGTATCTTGAGTTGTATGCCCCCGAATATGCCGCCACAGTCAAGGAGCAGTGGGTTGTCGAGAAGTTGCTCACGCAGGCGGGCGTAAGACTCACTGGCGTCCTTAATTGGATTTTTGCGGAGCTCGAGGAGCAGGAGGGGAAGGTCCAACGGAGTTATTTGACTTTGTAGAGTATTGCGAGGCAGATATGATAGAGGTGGAAATTGTTACCCTAGGACCGTAATGTGTACGATGATTTTAACTGATTTATCGACTGGAACATCGAAGTCACATCCGCGAAGACTGGGCTCGTGCCATTTCATTTCTGTATACTTTTCCACCTCACTTCGGACGACATGTATCTCGATACAATGCGAGGGGAAAGGAGTATGGCGACCCATGCCTGCACTGCCAGAACGTGCCAGTATTTCTTGGGGAGAGTACTAACACATTCAGGGGGAACTTACATCGTTAACCGGACCCGTCAAGTAGTATTCCTCAAAGGACCGTAGCCTTGATTCCCTCAGGCAATTCTGACTTTGTTTCCCTTCTCCGTGGTCCCCGCGTTGGCGCTACTGACAGTCAAGAAGACGCTGGGTCAATCAACAGTGAACACCTTCGTCAAGGGTCTCCTCGCACTGTAGGTTACATACGCAAGGAACCTGCTTTGCGGATATCTTGTATGTTATCTGTAAGATGCTTGAACACTGCGATTGTTCCCCCAGACGTAGTAGCTCAAAGTATTATACTATGCGACACTACGGTACCAGACTCAGGAGTTTCCACTGCTATATGACACGACTGCATAACGTCGATCACAAAGGTCGGAAGTTCCGGCATGTCTAAATCCGGTGGAAGTTTGACGGCCACTGGTATGCAACTCTTCCCGTGCTCTGTTTCGCACTGGTGAACCCCAAGCACGGATGGAGTTCGGCGTGTACGATCCGATCACCTCTGGAGCTGAGCTGACGTTCGACAACACGGTCCTTCCCGACTCTGTAACCTTGTACTACATTGTCCCCCCCCCCCTGCATCCTTGCCCTCCGCACCCATTGTACGAGCATATCCCCATAACATTTCAATCACTTAGCTGTCCGTCTTCGGCCTCCTACGTAGTTTCAGAGACCCTCGCGGACTCCATTCGTTTGGAGGGGGCGATACACGTCCACATCATTCGCTTCGACCCACGTTCCCCGAGTACATGTCCACGCTGTCCGCGACGCATAGACCCCTCCCCCTATGGCCAGTGTCCCGCGACTTGGTCGCCTTGGAGGAAAGTTGAAGACACCGGAATCGGTGGGATGGGGGACAAAGCAAGGTGAAGAAAAAAAAAAGGGCTCGTCCGAATTTTTAAAATCGTTTTAGCATCACAAAGTTTACCCAAAATCAGACGCACGATCTGCCAGGTCTCTCAACTCCTGAACCGTCAGCTTCAACTTTTCTCCGCGTTCGATGCGCTGTCGCTCTGCCTCGTCCCTCCTGCGGTTGATCCACCAATACGAAATCACCAAGATGGGCACGTCGACCAGCCCGATTACGACAAGCATCAGCTCCAGACCATCTAAGCAACACGCAGAGAACGGAACGCATCAAATGAACTCGAAAACGGGGAAAGAGCGAGTCACGAATGCATTACGTCCAAGGACGAACCGCGGCGCATCCTGCGATCGATAAATCTTTGACACAATGACTCCACTAATATTTCCAATACCCATGTGAAGCGCCATTCCTACGGCGTATTTGTATTGTCCTACAAGATTGGTGCCGAGCCTATTCGAGATGTTCAGCAATTGATATATGCATAGGAAAGCCGACGCGCACCATGCAATGACACCGGGGAATGATGCAAAAACTACTAGTCACGATGAGGAAAGCACCAAAGTACCTGGCATCATGTTGATTAGAGATCTGAGAGAAGCAAGACGAGACCAGCATAGATGAACGCTACACGAATCTTGAGCTTATCCGAGTAATGCGCGTGCGCCCTGACGAGAACGGTGATTGCTAGACAATGTGTGGAGTTGTTAATATAAACTGATTTCACTGAAAACCATACTGGCAACGACGAATGGTGGGATAGTAAGGAGCTGGCCAATAGTAGTGGTGGGATCAACATTAACCACACGCAATATTGATAGTGGCGAACCCATCGATAATCGTTCTGTGCAGAAGGGGGCCAGGATGATGAAGGACAAAGAAACCAACAGTGAAACCACTTACGGAAGGAAAAAGGTGATGCCATACACTGCGTCAATATCATGGACCTCGCACCATGAGCCACAAAGGAGAGAAATGTGACGCACTGGGACCAACGATGGACATGTAGCCAAGAAGATAAACCTGCCAATATGTACAAGGATGTGCCGGAGGGTAAACTTCTCTTCCTCCTCAACTATCGAGCTGTCATACTATGGAACGAGTCAATATGCACAACCTAGCTCAAGAAACTGGGCCATGCACTTGTTCTCTATGCAAGGTACGCACGTTCTTCTGGTGTGAGGAAAGTGGCAGTAGACGGAGAATCAACAATGTAGTATTACCAAACCGCTTCATAACCAAGGAATCTGAATACACCACTTAAGAAAGCGATGCATCGACGACTACCATCAGCAGTCCTTCGATGATCTGTCAGAAGTACTGTCACTATGGCAATAATTATATTTAAACGTAGCTCACGAAAATCCAAGACCAACCTTCCAGACCATTCCAACTCCCACCCGGGAAAAGGCGATTCCGAACGTGTCCGGTTCCGAACCTAATCCGAACCGGAATGGGCCGCCTTCCCTACAAACAGGGGCAAACTTAGTAGGTCAGCCTGGGTCAGCCACAATGCCGCACTGCCAGTGAGCCACCAGCGCGATGCCACTTTGCCACCACCTTCGTCGCCGCCGCACACACCCTTTGAACTCTCCCACCATCGGCGACACCTCCTCCCTCAACGCGCCTTGGCCTCCACCCCGCGTCCTCATCCAAATCCACCCTGCGGACGTGCATACCAGTCTTTGGTTTGTCCACCTTGTTTCCGTGTGATCCTCTGCAGTACTGACGCCCTAAGAGACTGAACCTCTGTCAACGCACATGGATCTCTTGCGGCTTGCCTCCATCGTGTCCAGCAACCCAACCCTCCAGGGCGTCCATCTCAACCAACTCCTTCTTTTCCTCTCGCTTCAACTATCAAGGATGATATTCTTCTGATCCCGCCATCTGAACATGTTCCCACTATGCCCCCCGCCATCCTTCCATCGTCTGCGAAGCACTTCATCGCACCGGCATGCCATATTCCTCCTTGCGCAGTACAAGACTGTTGGGACGTATTCAAGGACCTTCTTTGGCATGCACCATTCTCCTCAGATCCCATTCACGTCAGCGAAATCCTCCGAGCCCCACCAGCCGTTTTCGAAGGCCATGGGTTGGCCTACGGCTTTAGTACGTTGATCATCATCCGATAGCAATGTATTTACTCTTATCATTCATCTTTCCTTAGCTCTGCGTACGTTCTACCCCCCACAACATATTTATTCAACCTCCTCCGTTTGAATCTGTTGTTTACCATTTTGTTTTACCCATCCAGCTTCCTCATGAATACCCCTTCGGCCATATCACCGATCTTTCGTTACTTCGCCCAGTGTGCGATGCTGCCCGTGCTTATAGCACGCACATCGACAGAATCTCTGAGCCTAATTGGTCTCGTATCACAAAGATGCTGGACAACTTGCAAGCTTTGGTCGAGTCCGAATACGCGGACGAGCATATCGTTTCTCAGTTACGTGGGATGCAAACAGAAGGTATGTTTGTTGGTTACCTGTGGATGCGCGCTGACTACCCACAGATGTCCTCACGTATTTTTCCCCGGATCAAGAGACGGCGATCGTCCTGACAAAGCAAGAGAATGATATTTTGTTTGAGACATTTAAGGTCACACCTGAGGATAGGAGTGAGATATGCTCATATCCCGGGTCGGCCGTCAAGATGCCGAAGTTCCGGAGTGTTTGGCGATAGGGATATCCAATTTAAGCTCGCCGATTTTCTCTCTTGCCATAGCGCTGTCGATCTCGACCTTCCTTCCCCTCCTTCCAGTTTGCAGTCTATCGCTGCATTTTTTATGGACATCTCGCAAGGTGTCGGTCCCGTCACTGAATTCCCTCGCATCATGAAACGTGTCCCCGACCAAGAAGTCGAGGATCACAGGGGGTATTCTGCTTTGTTTCGTTCGCCCCTGTGGCTTTCCATTAGAGTCGCAATCCAGATGTCTTTTGATCGCTCTTCCTCCGGACGTGCTTCCTACAAACAGTTCATGCTGTTCTTCATATGCACTCTTGCAAGGAGTCCCAATAGTGCAGAACTCTCCAGTGACCTTCTTCATCTGATGTCCTCCAAGATTTTCAGACGTCTGTACAAGCTTGGTTCCTCCCCTCCTATCTGGCTCTCTGAAATGGCAAAGAGGACGTGCACTCATCTTCAAGAGATCCTTGATGCCAGGTGGAAGGAGCTGGGTACCCGTCCATCTCCATTCCGGAATCCCACCGAGGATGAACTTAGAAAAGACACACAAATTTCGCTGCCGAACAGCCGTGAATACATTTGCAATGTTCTTGCGAACCATGTTCACGATCCCCCCCGACACTTTCTTTCATCCCAGCCACCGTCACCGTGGCACCCTCGATGATTTCTTGTCCTCGGATGGGGCCTTCTTTGAGGAGGCATATATGGCCGAGCCTGATATCACCTTGTATGATGTAGATCATTTGGTTGAGCAAGGTATCGACGACTGGCTTGCCTGTGTCACGAATGTGGAGGAGACTTGTTCACGAATCGAGATCTTGATGGACAACTATATCATTAAAAAATATTCCACACACCACTGGTTCGGCTGTACCCCAGAAGTCCAGTCCACCATGTTCCTAACCACAATCGAACTTTTCGTCGCGCTGGATAAGCTGATTGTGAAGGAGATTCCCATGCTCACCGACTACTCCCCTGAGATTCCGATGGCTCTCTTGGAAAAACTATACCTATCCAACACTGCAAGCCTCCACCGTCTTTCCTGTGTGTACCAGTACCTCTCTGCACGCCATTCTCAATCTCGTCCAGGATGGTCGATACTTTCGGACAAATTCACCCAAGACAGTTTTGCCGTCCGTTATTATGACAAATCCCCGTATCTTCAGTCCCTCAAAGCCCGAATCGAGCGTGATGCGATGGAACAGAAAGGATGTGTTGACTTGCAACAGGGTGCTGCTAATCAGACCACGCGCACTCGCGATGGATATGAAGGTTTAGCCGGGCAAGAGCATTCAGAGGCTTGCTCATCCCCATTGCCCGCCTCGCCACATGCAAAAGTCATCGTAGTCGAACTTCAATGCCCAGCATGCATTCATATTTGGCATTCCGCTGTACCCAGAATCCTGCTTCCTTTCCACAAGCATCATGATTTTCCAAAGGCACATTCAAGTTGCGATCTACTTGTGCATGTTCCCGCATTGCAACCGTACTTTATCCCCTGTGAGGGGTCACTGCCACTCTCCTGCCAGACACATATTGCTTATTCACATACTGGGGGCTCGCATTCTCGAAACAACCCAATGTTAGGTTTTGTCTTCCAACATCACTACAGTGATTATCATCGATGTCGTGAAACACTGTGGCTGTCAGATGTGCTTCCAGTTGAGAAGTGGAAGTTCGACCCGGAGTACCATCCTGAATTTGACATCATGCAAAAATACATAAATGGTCCCTCTCACACTTCCAATAATGTCTTGTCAGCGCAAGTGCACTGTCCCGTGGATCTCTCAATAGACGAATTCATTTCGTTCGGACACTTGCGGGCTGGTGGCTCGCTTCAATGGTTCAACATCCTCAAGGGTCTGCACAGTAGAACTCTCAACCTCTATCGTGGCAATGTTCATTTACTCCTCACGAGGGCAGCCTTTCATGTCGGACCACTAGATATGAATACAGGCATATGGCTCTGGCATCAAGAGCTTCAAGACTCGTCTTTCTGTGACTTACTTTTGGAGGAGCTCAGCGGATTGTTTGTGGACGTCGGATATGGCTCCATCGATGCTGTGATGATGAACACTATTTCCTTGATTCTAACCCGAGTGCTCGCATCAAGTCCCAGTGAAGGCGTTTCGGAACGGGCCATTGAGCTTCTTGGTAGTGTGCACAAAAAGACCTTTGGCTGGGTTCAGGACCTATCATACGACTTGGACAGGGCGCCTGGGGAATTCCAGCGCTCTGAATTCTTGTAAAATATGGCTACCAGCCGTCGAAGTACATTTGACGTTAGTGTCGCCACCCTGTGCAAGATCTGCCGTTCTACAGAGGATATCGACGCACTGCTCTTTTGCGCACTCTTGATACCTGTAACACAATCCAGCCTATCAAGTAGGTTTGAACCATGGTTTTCATGTAATTTTGAGCTCAGGCTCACTGGGCTATTTAACAGTGTATCAACGAGGCCGCCTTCAACGTCTCTCACTCTCACTCGAGGGGTTCTTGAGAGATCAAATCCTCGACGATCCATCAGATCATAGTGTTGACCTTGCAATTGGCAAGTTTTTCCCTGCTCACAAACCAAGTGTGCATAGATGGGAGCAACTACGGCATCCGAATGCTTCTTGGCTTACATGCAGAACTAGAGAAATTGATCACCAATTGTCTCAAAGACTGCACTTTGACCTCCGTGATGGGATGTTGCGAGTAGACGGCAAAACATGGAATGGATTGCCGCTTGAGGCTAGGGGACATTCGAGCTGTGTGCCTGAGTCATCCTTTTTGCCAGAGATCTTTCGTGATGTACGTGCATCATGTTCGATGCTGATGCGTGTTCCTAACCATGCTATGCAGCAAGGCTTCTTTCCCGTACCATCTAATCTCCCAGGAATGGCTTTCACGACACGAACTATGAAGTCTAAATACAAGGTATAGTTCTTAACAATGTGTACATGACATAACAGTGATTTCAGAACACACAGTTACATTATTCTCTACGAGATTGGCATGATCTGGTGATTCGAGCACAATGTGATGAAACCAATGAAATCCTCGAGCTAGTACCTTTGGAAATGATAGAAAAAGACCTTCCGACAGCACTTGCCCGCCCACACGTCCACTGGTTAAATCTGTCCACAAAAATCATTGAGATACGGCCTATTGCTCAACTGTGGGAAGAGTCGTCTGAAAACTGGATGATTGACTGTTCATCAGAACCACATCGCATCTACAAAGGTCATGAAACTCTCATTGACATCCGGAGTCCAACCTGGGCGATGTTTTCAAAGTGTTTTGATAGCCCTCATGGCCCAGACTGGATGTTTCGTTCCTTGTTCTTCGGCCACCCTCCCAATATTTGATTCCATCCTCTGTCGTGTGGGTGCAGGTGACTCGCAGCTCAAAGGTGTCTCCACGTTTATGGCTGAGATGCTCGAGACTGCGTCGATCCTTAGGGTGGGTTGACTTGCCTTGAC
>JBBPPO010000157.1:0-15282 GCA_038092055.1 Leccinum glutinopallens
TCCCGACGGACGAGCAAGCAGGCATGACCGCCCGAGCGTCCCTCTTCACACACAGACAAAGGACTTTGGCCTTCGGCCAAAGTCCGGCACAGTGTGGCGTATGAATCCTAATACTTACCATCTACTAAACAGGCTGTGCTCCAACACAGGTCGGTATAGAACTCGACCCTACTCACGACCACCGGCGTTGTCGCTACCCTCCAAGGCTATTTCCCTCTTGACGTTCGCGCATCGTTGCCATTTCCGCCGCAGACGTCGCCTCCTTCTACGCCTGCGAGGAAGGTTTTGAGTTCGTATGTGGTATACCAATGATTGCCTAGCCAATACTTGCAGGGACTGCACGGCTAGGAGATATGGTAAGGACTGCGAGGTGACTTTTTGCTAATAATAAAATTGCTATTCAGGCTTGTGGTGACAGATTTTTCGAGACCCCTCTTCGGAAGAGGACGAATTCCAGGATGTCGAGAATGATGATACAGAATGGTAGGGTGGTGGCAGGTCATGACTTTACGATCAGACCTTTTGTGCAAAAAACACTAGTATATAGTATGTATCTAGTCTGTCGGCGTAAGGTGTGCGAATCCAACTCGTGGTGAGTGCCTGTTGAAATCAAACACGGTATAGTAGTGCTGGAGGAAGATGGTCCCGATGGTCCAGGGTTCTAGTCAGGTTCACCAGTCAGCATGGGAAGAGGAAATGCTAATCAGAAGGATCTCACTAGTACTATCCTCATACGTAGTCATAATTCCGCTAAAGCAATTGGACGAGCGACGCTTAACCCGTCCCAGGTTGAGGTCAGGGACCAAAAACGGCTGTCCACCAATGGTAAAAATCACGGAGGGAAAAGTCTGGCATGGGACTACAGGGAGTCAATCAAAAGTACCAAAATCGATCGAAACTCACAGGTGTAATAACCACGGTATTTAGGATTAGCAGCACTGTCAATGTATGACCACCCGCCACCCGCGAAGTGCAGAACCGAAATTCGCCGCGAATCACCAATAATGAAGTGGGCACCAGTGTCAATGACGGCGGCTACATTTCTCAGAACTATTTGTCCGCCCACATGAATGTTATCGATCTTCACCTGCCAGAGAACCTGAAAGAGAAACCTAAGTATGCATCTATACCGCCTGGCGTATGCGCTCACCGCCGGATTTGTTACAGGGGTAAAGACGAGCGTGTTTTGAATGTAAAGTGCCTCATTTTTTCCACCGACGTACAGCTCTCCTCCGGAATCGGTGAGCTTGAGTGAAAACACTGGTTCAGACAGCTTTCCTGTATTGTAGAGCGTGTGAAACAGAGGGCTCTCGCCAAGAAAATTTGAGTAAGACGGGAAAGCCAATCCCAATACACCATCTGGAGCAAATGCAGGAGCTCGCATAGTTAAAGAGTATGTTGTTGCAGCACCGATGGTCTGAATATCTGCCTATTCATAGATCGGAAGTGATGATGGTCGCAAACAGTAAAAACATACGGTTAAACCAGCAATGGTCACAGTGTCCGTGTATTGTTTACCACGGACAGTCCTACCATCTCCAAATACTGTCGCAAAATCTATATTGAGGTCCACGTTCGACGAGGGATGTGTATTGAGGTCCAAGTTGGTGATCTGGGACGATGCGGCGGGATCCCAGAGGTTAGGGTGGCTTCTGCAGTTCTCATTACCGGTTACGGCTGGAACAAAGAGATCACTGGGTCGAATAAGACGAGAGAGTGGATGGTATTGACAGAAACCACTCACCTAGAACCGGTGCTGAACTGGACTGAGGTGGCGACTAGAGTGAGTGTGGGTACGAATGCACGGAAACAAAACTTACCAGTGAAGGACTTGGGAGGAGTGCCGATCGAAATAGTCCCATACCATATTTTAGAGTCTTCAAGTTTTGTCAAAGCAACACCAGCTCCGGACATATCCCGCTTCATAGCAGAAGGATGATCAAGCGGCGTTCCCGTGTTCGTTTGGGAACCATCCATGCCACATGGCCCACAAATGATCTTGCTAAAACGTGTGAGCAAAAACGATGCCTGAAGACATCAGAGGTCAATTTACGCGTTATGTGATGTAGCATGAAATTCGCGCGCGTCGATATCAGAGCGTTTCGTGAGTGGTATGGCTATACCATCACTTCCCCCCCGATCAGGTGTTTGGGTGGCCAGAACGAACACAGGTACTGTGACAGCAAATGTTGTGATCACCTTGAAAAGCATTAGGTGGTAAATGTGGAGGAGAACAAATACCATCAAGTACGTGCGCCTGACTTTATAAATATCGGGATTCACGTCCAGGAACTAACCGGATAACAATCAAACTGATGAAGTACATTCGGATCATCGAAACAGGTTTGTTGCGGAAGCAAGTTACATAATATTCATCGTAGCGGCGCTATCGCGCCAGTCCCCGACTCCCGGGGAGATTTCGGGTTCATGATTAAGCGCTAAGCATTCAGTAACAATATAAGTAAAATGTTTTCGTCAGGCATTAATCATGGCCAGCCTTCACGGCAACTCGTCACTTTTTTCATTAGTATCATTATATCTGCCTCCCGCGCCTCCCGCGCCTCTCGCTACTCACATTCCTACTGTTCTACAGCTTCGTGCCGAGATTACCAGTTGTCCGACAAGCTTTGGACAGTGCGATCCAGAAGCCAAGTCGGTCGATCACGCGTACTTATTATTGTGTCCTGGTGGTCATGAGGATGAAGTGCCCGTCGAATATTCAGAATTCGGTTTCTCGCCGCACAATGGGAACGACTTGGTATTACATAGTATATGGACGACATTAACAACAGTTTCGAAATCTCAAGCACCTTAAGGCAGGTGTACCGTGTTTACCGAGGGCAGTGTCCCCGTTCAGGGTTGATCTCACGGTTAGCCACTAGTGCGCCCTATCGATCTTTGACCTGTGGTCAACATGTTCGTACAGTCTCCGCACAGGTTGTTTCACAGAAGCTACATTCCTCCGATCGTCGGGGATTCCATCACCTAACTGGGGTCGAACCCATCGCTTTGCATAAGAAGCTTTGATATACTCCTGCATCGGATCATTTAATCTGGAAAATTGACCTATCTCCCCTACAAAACGACGCACCCCATCGAAGATAGCTCGGACGAGCCAAGAGGCGCTCGGTGTAGACGCTGAATTTGGCATACTTTTCATTGCTCAACGCTTTGAGGAATTCACCACCCTTTCCAGCCGGAAACTTGCCCAAGTCGTTCGAAGAAGCGACTATCAAGCGACCAAGGAATGGCGTCATGGCAATGTCTGCGATGGTATATTGCTCTCCTAGTATAGCGTAGCTTCCTGGAGTAGGAAGGATATCCTGGATCGCTTCAACAGCTGCCAGAAGATCTTCGTATCCTTCTCCGCGCATGATGAACTTGCCATGTGCAGGACCAAATTTGGAACTGACGACCTCGATAAAGAATCTGGCTTTCGCACGTAGAACAGGGTCCTTAGGGAGGAGATTGGCTTCTGAAAAGAGGTCGGCTACAAACTCGACGAGGACAAGCAACTCGGTGAGCTTGACCGATTCAGGAGACGGGTTCTCTGGAGGAACGTCAGGACCGCCGTAGGCGATAGCAGGAACCTAAGATAGAGATGGAGGAAGGAGGAAAAACGAAAAGACGATAGGAGAAAAAGGAAGGAACTGCCTACTATGGGCAGTGCTAGTGATGAGTCACTCCCAACCGCTTACGTGGATGCTTTATAATTGAAATTGAAATTCGTACAAGACTGCGGGAATGGCTCAAGACATCCCATTCGCCGGTTGTTCACCGGTTGCTTCTTTATATCGATTGCAGTTTTCATCAGTGGACGAGAACTGACTGTCTTCTGCTATTTGCAACAAAAACTGACGAAAACGAGCGCGAAAAAAAAAGGAGAGAGCGTAAAGACATCGTGAGAAATTGACCAGAATCGTTTGGGTGGTGCCTGACCGTTTTAATTCTACAAAACCCTCCCTACACTAAAGTGTGAGTCGGGGACAGTTCCACGTCAGGGAGAACATGTCGGTGTAGAACTCGACCCTACTCACGACCACCGGCGTTGTCGCTACCCTCCAAGGCTATTTCCCTTTTGACGTTCGCGCATCGTTGCCATTTCCGCCGCAGTCGCCGCCCCCTTCTACCCATGGGAGGAAGACTTTGAGTTCGTATATGGTATACCAATGATTGCCTAGCCAATACTTGCAGGGATTGCACGGCTAGGAGGGGACTGCGAGGTGACTTGTTGCTATTCAGGCTTGGGGTGACAAATTTCAGACCCCCCTTCGGAAGAGGACGAGCTCCAGGATGTCGAGAATGATGATACAGAATGGTAGGGTGGTAGCAGGTCGTGCCTCTACAATCAGACCTCTTGTGCAAAAGACACGAGTATATATGTAGTATGTATCTAGTCTGTCGGCGTAAGGTGTGCGAATCCAACTCGTGGTGAGCGCCTGTTGAAATCAAACACGGTATAGTAGTGCTTGAGGAAGATGGTCCCGATGGTCCAGGGTTCTAGTCGGGTTCACCAGTCAGCATGGGAAGAGGAAATGCTGATCAGAAAGATCTCACTCCTAGTATCCTCATATGTAGTCACAATTCCGCTAAAGCAATTGCGCGAGCGACGCATAACCCGTCCCTGGTTGAGGTCAGGGACCAAAAACGGCTCTCCATTAATGATAAAAATCACAGATGGAACAGAGGCGCATGGGACTACAGGGAGTCAATCAAAAGTACCAAAATCGATCGAAACTCACAGGTGTAATAACCACGGTATTGAGCACCGCCAGGGTATGACCACCCGCCACCCGCCAAGTGCAGGGCCGTAACTCGCCGCGAATCACCAATAATGAAGTGGGCACCAGTGTCAATGACAGCGGCTACATCTGTAAGAACTATGTCTCCGTTCACTTGAATGTTATCGATCTTCACCTGCCAGAGAACCTGAAAGAAAAACCTAAGTATGCATCTATACCGCCTGGCGTTTGCGCTCACCGCCGGATTTGTTACAGGGGTAAAGACGAGCGTGTTTTGAATGTAAAGTGCCTCATTCATTCCACCGACGTACAGCTCGCCTCCGGAATCGGTGAGCTTGAGTGAAAACACTGGTTCAGACAGCTTTCCTGTATTGTAGAGCGTGTGAAACAGAGGGCTCTGGCCACGAAAATGTGAGTAAGACGGGAAAGCCAATCCCAATATACCATCTGGAGTAAACTCAGATGCTCTCATATTTGAAGAGTATGTTGTTGCAGCACCAATGGTCTGAATGTCTGCCTATTCATAGATCGGAAGTGATGATGGTCGCAAACAGTAAAAACATACGGTAAAACCAGCAATGGTTACAGTGTCCGTGTATTGTTTCCCACGGACAGTCCTACCATCTCCAAATACTGTCGCAAAATCTGTATTGAGGTCCACGTTCGACGAGGGATGTGTATTGAGGTCCAAGTTGGTGATCTGGGACGATGCGGAGGGATCCCAGAGGTTAAGGTGGCTTCTGCAGTTCTCATTACCGGTTACGGCTGGAACAAAGAGATCACTGGGTCGAATGAGACGAGAGAGTGGATGTCATTGACAGAAACTGCTCACCTAGAACCGGTGCTGAACTGGACTGAGGTGGCGACTAGAGTGAGTGTGGGTACGATTGCACGGAAACAAAACTTACCAGTGAAGGACTTGGGAGGAGTGCCGATCGAAATGGTCCCATACCATATTTTTGAGTTTTCAAGTTTTGTCAAAGCAACACCAGCTCCGGACCTATCCCGTTTCACAGCAGAAGGATGATCAAGCGGCGTTCCCGTGTTCGTTTCGGAACCATCCATGCCACTTGTTCCATGTATGATCATGCTAAAAACGTCTAAGCAAAAACGATGCCTGAGGACATCACAGGTCGATTTACGCGTTATGTGATGTAGCATGAAATTCGCGCGCGTCGATATCAGAGCGTTTCATGAGTGATATGGCTATGCCATCACTTCTCCCCCGATCAGGTGTTCGGGTGGCCAGAATGAGAACTGTGACGGCAATGATTGTGATCACCATGAAGAACATCACTGGGGTAGTAAGTGTGGGGTAAAACAGTAAAACAGATACCATCAAGTACGTGCGCCTGACTTTATAAATGTCGGGATTCACGTCTAGGAACTAACCGGATGAAAATCAAACTGATGAAGTCCATTCGGATCATCGAAACAGGTTTGGGTCAAGAGTTTCGCGACAGAGCACTGTCAGCTCTTGATGCTGCTTGTCACCAAGTTTGCCTCCAGTGCAAGGCCGAGCGGGCGATGGTAGAATGTCGGTTAGTTTGTGGTGCCATCTACACTTTGCTTTCGATCAGTGCAAATCTTTGGCTATGTGAGCGTTTCATTGCGGAAGCAAGTTAGTTGTCACATTTCTACGTCAGGGAGAACAGGTGGGTGTAGAACTCGACCGTACTCACGACCACCGTTGGACCTCTCTATCCTCCAAGGCTATTTTCCAACTCGGCCAGAGATTCGTTTCTTGGCAGAAGATAAGTCTCAGGTGTGCTTTCAATGTGACTTCCTGTATGGACTTTATCCACGAGTTAACACCTCCGTGGAACATGTTGAGTAGAGATTATCATTGAACAGGTGGTATGTACGAGATGTTGGGTCTTCGACCTATCACCTGGGGAGGTTAGTGATGATCAACAAGGAGTAGAAAGAGGCAGACTTGTTCGACGACCGCTAGATGACGGGAAGGGTCATGAGACAAGTCTCCGGTGTCTCGACGTCTTGATAGAGGTGTTAGAGAGACAACTCGAGCTCTCAAACTTCTTTCGTCATAGGTATACCTGGACGAACGTGAGCGTGGCAGGTCGAATGGGATGACGACTGATACATACTCATATTCCTGTCACACCCCCTTGCTAGCGCCGCGGGCAGTGACGAACGCGTCAAACCAGGACTTTACTCCGCAACTAAGGGACAGTGGCGAATATGCTGTCACTGCAGTCAGCTAAAAACCACTCTCTATGAAAACGTTTCCTGCATGGCAAGAGAGCTTGATGAAAACGATCGCACTGTAAACCCCTCGCACAATGAAGGTGCTGCCATCGAAATGATGAGGGTGACATTCCTCAGAATCAGTACAGCCACAGGGTATAAGAAAGGGGTGACATCGTCCACGACAGTGTGGCGACAAAGATGCCCAAGAGGATCTGACGAACGTTGAACCATGTTGGAAGTATATCAGACCAAACAAGGACAAGCTTCAGTATCTTTAATCGATTAATTTGGAGAGCCACCTACACCGCACGACGGGCAAGAGCATTTATCCTCTCGGGTCATTTTCATTGTCCCTGATATGATTCTCGTGATTGCGTTACCGCCATGGTCAAGCGAGGGTATACAGGCGGACGTCTTCTGGGAATGAGGGAGGGGATGTAGCTCCGAGTAATTCTATGTGATACCCGGAGTCGGTTGACGTTTTTCGTGAACGGCAAGGGCACGAGGAATTATATTTGCGCGTCATTCTTGTTCTTTGTTATTGCGAGTCACGCATGAGATAACCTTTCTTCTGGTGGATTTCTTCCTCCTGATATGATGGGCTTTTCTTCGGCAGGCCGGATTACATCCGTCGGCGCACTCGCCTTCCTCAAAGCAACTGCAATTGCCGCTCTTGGGCCCAGGTGACCTTCAGAACCCAACAACCACTAGCATGCATCTGACCTGCCCCTGAGCTCGCCGCCGGTGATATCACGGCCTCTCGCAATTTTCACGTCGTCTTTGTTGTCCAGTGGTGCTACAATCAGACTCCTTCTGCAAAAACCACTAGTGTGTAGTATGTATCTAGTACTACATCGGTGTACGCTCTGCGAAACCAACTCGTGGTGACTCGCTACTGAAATCAAACACGATATAGAACTGCCGGAGGAAAATGGTGCCGATCGACCAGAATCCTAGTTGGGTTCACTGGTCAGCGTGGGAAGAGGAAATGCTGATCAGAAGAATCTCACTAGGATCCTTTTCCACAGACGCAATTCCGCTAAAGGTGTATTGAGGTGATGAGGTCCAAGTTGGTGACGTGGGACGATGCTGGATCCCAGAGGTTAGGGTGGCTTCTGCAGTTCTCATCACCGGTTGAGGCTGGAACAAAGAGATCGCTAGGTCGAATAAGACGAGAGAGTGGATGGTACTGACGGAAAACACTTACCTAGAACCGGTGCTGAACTGGACTCTCAGTGGCGACTGGAGTGAGTGTGTGTACAAATACACGGAAAAAGACCACCAGCGAAGGACTTGGGAGGAGTGCCGATCGAAATGGTTCCATACCATATTTCACAGTCTTTTGTCAAATCAATGGTGACTCCGGACCCGGCCCGTCGCACAGCAGAAGGATGTGGCGTTCCCGTGTTCCTTTCGGAACCATCCATGCCACTTGGCCCACGGATGATCTTGCTAAAAACGTGTGAGCAAAAACGATGCCTGAGGACATCACAGGCCGATTCACGCGTTATGTGAAGTAGTATACAATTTGCGCGCATCAGTATCAGAGCGTTTCGTGAGTGGTATGGCTATACCACTGGCATCGCTTCCCCCCTAGGGGTGGCCAGAACGAAAACAGGCATTACGACGGAAATGCTTGTGATCACCTGGAAGAACATCAGGTAGTAAATGTGGGGGAGAACAGATACCATCAAGTACGCGCGCCTGACTTAAAATGTCATGGATAGCATCACGTCTAGGAACTAACCGGATAGCAATCAAAATGATGAAGTACCTTTGCATCATTGATAAGGTACGGGTGAAGAGTTTCGCGAAAGAGTTTAGACTCAGAAGCCGGATTCAACCGTCTTTTTCACTCGGGATGAGGACCTTCCAGTTCCTGCCGAATTTTCCGGGTCCTAGTAGGAGTGCCACGTGTGGACTCGGACCGGGATAAAGTTGATGTCCGGTGTCCCATACCGACGTTTGCCATATTAGGTTTCCCGACGGGCGAATCCAAACTATGTATTCAATTTCAAATTGGGGCACGAACGTCCGGCTTTCCATACACTAGCGCTCACTGCTCACTCTAGTGTATCAGCACCACTCGTAAACATGATTTCACAGAACCCAAGAGCGGCGATTCCAATCACTTTGAGGGAGAGTCCGCTGATGCACACTTTCACCTCTAACACATTCAACTATTTTCAGACGGTGAATCAATACAAATTCATTCGGATGTAGACACTGACCGTGGGCTGATTAGTAAATTCAACTTTGAGGAGTTCAAGTTCGTAAGTGGTACCGATGATTGCGTGGCTAGGAGATATTGTAGGGACTCGGGCCGCGAGGTGACGTTTGCTATTCATGCTTGGGGTCACACATCTACGACGCCTCTTCGAAAGATAACAAGCAAGGATGTCTAGTATGACGATACAAAATGGTAGGGTCGTGGCAGGTCGTGACTCTACGATCAAACCTCTGGTGCAAAAAACACTAGTATGTAAGTATCTATCTATCTACTCCGCGTAAGCTTTGCGAATCCAACTCGTGGTGACTGGCTGTTGAAATCAAACACGGTATAGTAGTGCTGGAGGAAGATGGTCCCGATCGACCAGGTTTCTAGTCGGGTTCACCGGTCAGCATGGGAAGAGGAAATGCTGATCAGAACAATCTCACTAGCATACTCATACCTAGTCACAATCCCGCTAAAGCAATTGGGCGAGTTACTCGTCACCTGTCCCTGGTTGAGGTCAGGGACCGAATACGGCTCTCCACCAATGGTAAAAACCACAAAAGGAAAAGACCTGCATGGGACTACAGGGAGTCAATAAAAATTACAGAAATCGATCGCAACTCACAGGTGTAATAACCACGACCCCTCAGTTTGCCCATGTATGCCCCCCCGCGAGCCGCGCCATGCAGGGCCACGGCTCGGTGCAGATCACCAATAATGAAGTGGGCACCAGTGTCGATGACGGCGGCTACATCTTTCAGAACTATTTTTCCGTCCACTTGAATGTTATCTATCTTCAGCTGCCAGAGAACCTGAAAGGGAAATCTAAGTATGCATCCATGCAGCCTGGCGTTTGCGCTCACCGGATTTGTTACAGGGGCAAAGACGAGGGTATCATGTAAGTAAAGTGCCTTGTTCGTTCCACCGACGTACAGCTCGCCTCCGGAATCGGTGAGCTTGAGTGAAAACACTGGTTGAGACAGCTTTCCTTCATTGTAGAGGGTGTGAAACAGAGGGCTCTTGCCAACAAATTTTGAGCAAGACGGGAAAGCCAATCCCAATATACCATCTGGAGCAAACTCAGATGCTCCCATAGTTGAAGAGTATGTTGTTGCGGCACCGATGGTTTGAATGTCTGCCTATTCATTGGTCGGAAGTGATGATGTTCGCAAACAGTAAAAACATACGGTAAAACCAGCAATGGTTACTGTGTCCGTGTATTGTTTACCACAGACAACCCTACCATCTCCAAATGATGTCACAAACTCTGTATTGAGGTCCACGTTCGATGGGGGACGTGTATTGAGGTCCATGTTGGTAATCTGGGACGATGCGGCGGGATCCCAGAGGTTAGCGTGGCTTCTGCAGTTTGCATCACCAGTTACGGCTGGAACAATAAGATCGCTGGGTCGAATAAGATGAAATATTGAGTGGTACTGACAGAAATCACTTACCTAGAACCGGTGTTGAATTGGACTGAGGTGGCGACAGTGAGTGGGTGTCATGGATGTACGGAAAAACTGACCAGTGAAGGACTTGGGAGGTGTACCGATCGAAATGGTCCCGTACCATATTTGATCCGAGTATTTTGTCACAGCAACACCAGCTCCGGACTTATCCCGTTTCACAGCAGAAGTATGATCATGCGGCGTTCCCATGTTCGTTTCGGAACCATCCATGCCACTTGACCCATGGATGATCTTGCTAAAAACGTGTAAGCAAAAACGATGCATGAGGACATCACAGGTCGATTTACGCGTTATGTGATGTAGCATGAAATTCGCGCGCATCGATATCAGAGCGTTTCGTGAGTGGTATGGCTATGCCGTCACTTCCTGCCCTAGGATCAGGTGTTTGGGCTGCCAGGACGAAAACAGGCACTATGACGGCAATGGTTGTGGTCACCTTGAAGAACATTGGGTAGTGAATGTGGAGGAGTACAAATACCATCACGTACGTGCGCCTGACTTAAATAAGTATCGGGATGGCATCCCGTCTAGGAACTAACCGGATAACAATCAAACTGATGAAGTACATTCAGATCATCGAAACAGGTATGGGTGAAGAGTTTCGCGACAGAGTCTAGACTCACAAGTCGGATTCAACCGAGAGAACTCTTGATGGTGCATGTAGAACTCGACCGTACTCACGACCACCGTTGGGCCTCGCTACCCTCCAAGGCTCTTTCCCAGCTCAGCCAGAGATTGGTTTCTTGGGCCGCAGTGACAGAAGACAGGTCTCGGGTGTGCTTTGTGACTGCCTGTATAGACTTGATCCACGAGCTAACATGTCCGTGGAACGTCTTGAGGAAGGATTATCGCTGAACAGGTGGTATGTTTGGTCTTCCACCCATCACCTGGGTACATGGAGGTCAGTAACAATCAACAAGGAGTAGAAAGAGGCAGACTTGCTCGACGACCGCTGGATGACGGGAAGGGTCATCAGACGAGTCTCCGGTGTCACAAAGTCTCGATGGAGGTGTAGGAGAGACAACTCAAGCTGTGAAAGCTCCTCTTTCGTTGTAAGTATACCTAGACGAACGTGAGCGTGGCAGGTCGAGTGGGACGACGACTAGTACATACTCATCATGCTATCACCCTTGCTAGCGCCGCAGGCACTGACGAACGCGTCGAACCAGGGCTTTACTCCGCAAGTAACGAGGGCATGGAGACTCATATATGGTGTCCTCGTCGCCGAAGAGGTTGATTATATGCAACTCGGAAGTGCGTGGGGCGAGCGAAGCTAGGTTTGTTGACCTAACCCTGTCTGATTCAACCCTACACATATGTGCCTCTTTCGGAGACTTTGAGGTTTCTGACGCAAATGGCGTCGCACGATGAATGTGCTAAGTGACATTAAAAAGAGTCTAGACTCACAAACCAGATTCAACCGTCTTTTTGACTCGGGATGAGGACCTACCTGCCCAATTTTTCGGGGTTAGTAGGGGTGCCACGTGGTGTCGGACAAAGAAGCTCACTCTGCGTACTAAGTACTGTAACTTGTAAGTACCATTTCAATCGATTCGCCTATCACGCGTCACACCGACGTTTGATGTGACGAAATTTCACGTTTATCACGCGTCACGGGCCTGATTGACGACTTGGGGTGCCGACGAATTAAATTTTCCTCAGACCTTGTCACGCGTCACACGGCCTGACGAATCGTGGAACACTCCGCATAGTTGGGGAGTACATGGATATCCGCACCATTCGAAAACATGATTTCAGATGACGACATTCAAGTTGATCCAGAACCCAAGAGTGGTGATTGCGATCACACGAGTGCACCAACGGACTCGGAGGACTGCCCTGCTTTCAACACACCGACTCTCACTGCTAACGCAAGCATCTAGTATTGTCAAACAGTGTCAAGGTGTCGTAGCAGCGCGCCATAATGGACCCGTAGAACGTCGCAATGTGTCATACCGTACGCACACGCAGCAGGGGCATTGTTACTGGACCATTCGCCGTACATTCGTTTCGTAGATTCTGTTTCGTTTTAGTCTCCCGTTAGGCACATCTTCAGGCTTCCATTCTTTCGCGTTTGATCCTCTTGGGACTGATGTACTGATGTTCGACTACATAGTAAATTGACACAAGCGTATGCGGCACAAATCACTCACCGGAAATTTACATAATTGGAATTGACTCCCAGCTACTCACAATACCCCATGTTGAGGTTGCACCTCAAAGGTACCAGTTACAGTAGGAGTGGAATGATCGGTCTTAATCAACACAGATTCATTCAGATGCAAACACTGATATGTAGTAGTATGTATCTAGTCTGGCGGCGTCGGCGTAGTAAGGTGTGCGAATCCAACTCGTGGTGAGTGCCCGTTGAAATCAAACACGGTATAGTAGTGCTGGAGGAAGATGGTCCCAATCGACCAGGATTCTAGTCGGGTTCACCGGATCAGCATGGGAAGAAGAAATGCTGATCAGAATAATCGCACTAGTTTCTGGCTGCATAGTCACAATTCCGCTAAAGCAATAGATCGAGCGAGGCGTAGCCCGTCCCTGGTTGAGGTCAGGGACCAAAAACCCCTCTCCACCAATATAAAAAATCACGGTTGGAAAAGCGGTGCATGGAACTACAGGGAGTCAATCAAAAGTACCGAAATCGATCAAAACTCACAGGTGTAATAACCACGGTATTGAAGATTGGCAGTACCCCTGCCATTGAATGCCTTCCCGTCCGCCGCCTGGTGCAGGGCCAAAACTCGGGACGAATCACCAATAATGAAGTTGGCACCAGTGTCAATGACAGCGGCTACATCTGTAAGAACTATGTCTCCGTTCACTTGAATGTTATCGATCTTCACCTGCCAGAGAACCTGAAAGAGAAACCTAAGTATGCATCTATACCGCCTGGCGTATGCGCTCACCGCCGGATTTGTTACAGGGGTAAAGACGAGGGTGTTTTGAACGTAAAGCGCCTCATTCATTCCACCGACGTACAGTTCGCCTCCGGAATCGGTGAGCTTGAGTGAAAACACTGGTTGAGACAGCTTTCCTGTATTGTAGAGCGTGTGAAACAGAGGGCTCTTGCCAACAAATTTTGAGTAAGACGGGAAAGCCAATCCCAATGAACCATCTGAAGCAAACTCAGATGCTCGCATGCTTGAAGAATATGTTGTTGCGACACCGATGGTCTGAATGTCTGCCTATTCATCGGTCAGAAATGATGATGTTCGGAAACAATACACACATACGGTAACACCAGCAATAGTTACTGTGTCCGTGTATTGTTTACCACAGACAATCCTACCATCTCCAAATACTGTCACAAAATATGTATCGAGGTCCACGTTCGATGGATGTGTATTGAGGGCCAAGTTGGTGATGTCGGACGATGTGGGGGGATCCCAGAGGTTAGGGTGGCTTCTGCAGTACTCATCACCGGTTGAGGCTGGAACAAACAGATCGCTTGGTCGAATAAGACGAGAGAGTGGATGGTACTGACAGAAATTGCTTACCTAGAAGCGGTGTTGAACTGGACTGAGGTGGGGACTAGGGTGAGTGGGTGTTACGAATGCAGGGAAAAGCTTACCAGTGAAGGACTTGGGAGGAGTGCCGATCGAAATGGTCCCATACCATATTTCAGAGTTTTCAAGTTTTGTCAAAGCAACACCAGCTCCGGACCTATCCCGTTTCACAGCAGAAGGATGATCATGCGGCGTTCCATCTATGCCACTTGGCCCACGGATGATGTTGCTAAAAACGTCTAAGCAAAAACGATGCCTGAGGACATCACAGGTCGATTTACGCGTTATGTGATGTAGCATGAAATTCGCGCGCATCGATATCAGAGCGTTTCGTGAGTGGTATGGCTATACCATCTCTTCCCCCCCGATCAGGTGTTTGGGTGGCCAGAACGAACACAGGCACTGTGACGGCAAATGTTGTGATCAGCTTGAAAAGCATTAGGTGGTAAATGTGGAGGATAACAGACACCATCAAGTACCTGCGCCTGACTTTATAAATGTCAGGATTCACGTCTAGGAACTAACCGGATAACAATCAAACTGATGAAGTACATTCGGATCATCGAAACAGGTATGAGTGAAGAATTTCGCGAAAGAGTCTAGACCACAAGACGGATTCAACCGAGATCACTGTAACTCTCGATGGTGCATGTCGCCAAGTTTGCCTCCAATGCAAGGCGGAGCGGGCGATGGTAGAAGGTCGGTTAGTTTGTGGTGCCATCTACACCATGCTTTCGATCAGTGCAAATAATTGGCTATGTTAGCGTTTCATTGCGGAAGCAAGTTAATTGTCACATTTCTACGTCAGGCAGAACAGGTGGGTGTAGAACTCGGCCGTACTCACGACCACCGTTGGGCCTCGCTATCCTCCAAGGCTGTTTTCCAACTCGGCCACAGATCGGTTTCTTGGGACGCGGGGGCAGAAGATAAGTCTCAGGTGTGCTTTCAATGTGACTGCCTGTATGGACTTGATCCACGAGTTAACATGTCCATGGAACGTGTTGAGTAGAGATTATCATTGAACAGGTAGTATGTGCGAGATGTTGGGTCTTCGACCTATCACCTGGGGAGGTTAGTGATGATCAACAAGGAGTAGAAAGAGGCAGACTTGTTCGACGACCGCTGGATGA
>JBBPPO010000158.1:0-15213 GCA_038092055.1 Leccinum glutinopallens
CCCCCATCATTTCGCCTCTTGTGTGTTTTGCGGAGCGCCAGAGAGCTCGGGGCGGTCGATCTAGCTGTGGTCGAAGGTATCCCGACGGTAGCGGTTGTCAAAAACCACGAAACCGTCGTCTTCAAGGAGCTGACTGGAGTTGGAATGCTTTCTACGCTTTGCTGTGCCCGCGAACAACCCTATTCTTTAAACGTAAGTCCCTGTGAGCAAACTGTAGAGGCTGGGTGTGCTTATCTGCCGTCGGTTCAGCATCATAGCATATGCAACTTGCGTATTTTGCCCCACCAAGGCCAACTCCTCATCCTTCGCGCTATCAAACTCTCAGTGGTCACCACAGAGGACCATCAGGGCGCGCTGCCAAGTCAAAGATCAAAGCCACTCATCCAGGTGACTGGGGTCCAGAGTGCCACCGTGACTGTGACTTTCATTGTATGGTTTAGTATTTTATTTATTCTATCCTATTTGAGGGACTGTATATTGCTTGTGTATATAGTTTTAATATATATACTGACACTGTATCATTGAGATCTATAGAATGGTTGTTTTTCCTTTCCATTGTCTGTTACATTTCGGTTCGGCAAGTGGCACAGTCATTTTACCTGATATGGTATTTAGACTATAACACACTGTGATAGTTTAAATCACACAAACATCTTTCACATGAAATTATCTTTGGAAAAGTCAAATAATTGCCATGGTATAACATCTCCCCCCAGTAGACAGAATAGATATGCTATTACCACACTGTAATAGGCTAATAGCATTGTATTTGAAATGGATAGGAAAAATAACATTGGTCTTTCCTATACTAAACTAGTGGTTTCAACAGTTATACTAATTAGTACACACTATTACTAATGTTTTCTAGCACATTAAATATACCCATGCCTGTTGAACTGGCAAGAGCGTTACTTTTCTTGGATTGAGCGCACTGCACACCTTCATACTGTTGATATATTTGGTCTTCCGGAACCAGGGTACGTGGGCACAGCTCCATTTGTGTACAGTACTGAGTTTGTAGATAGGTCAATGAATAGACAGGGATCTTTTGGATCTGGGTTCAGCTCTGAAGAAAACATGAGTTGAGTTATGCTGACCATGAAAAAATAGGGCTGTTGTCAACACACACTTGAGTCATCCACATCGTCGTCCCACCAGCACTGGCACTCCCATCATGCGAGGTCTACTAGCAGCATCCCACAACTTGGTGTCTACAATCATGGACAATGGTGTTCAGAAAGTCAGGATGAGCATAGCACATCAGATTCATAGGAATGTCAAGTTGTATGTTTGGTTGTGATTTGAACACCCACTGCACAGCAATGATGTCCGTCTGCAAGGAATGACCAGAACAAAAAAAGTAGGCATGTCTGCTGCCCCAAGCGCCCAGCTTGCTTGCCCTGATTATGCCTCTCCTGCAAGATACACACCACACATGCACATGTTCATGCACCATTGTCACCTCACACACACTGTTATCATATACACTTGCCAACAGCTAATTTATCTGTTTGTTTGCTCAGGAAGTGTAGGCTTACTCCTGTTGGGCTGACCAACACAATTGAACTGCACATCATGATCTTCTCAATGTTCATATTTGACAGGGTTGATCATGAGTGACAGATTTGTTCTAGGGCAATAATGGGTGCAATTGACCTTGTGTGGTTGTGTATGACATGCAACAGATTGCAAAGCATCACCAGATTGAGGCTGTACTGGTATTATAGTTGTTTGGAAATTTGTATTGGATGCAGTTGCAGTACAGGTATATTCCTGGACCCATAGAGGACAGGCTTTCCAAGTAATACATTTTTGGTCTAATAATCATAGGACAATGTCTTGATTTGGTTGCTCTGCAAAGAATTCAATTTTTGATCTTGATCTTGTGCTGACTGTCATTGAACTAATGTAGTCGGTCAATGTCAGTTCCAAGTTGGTGGGCAATGTCATAGTCTATCATATCACATCAATAATTTTGGTCTAATGGTCATGGCGAAATAAATTTCTGTAGTGTTTGTTGTATTGCCTGTAGAGCTTAGAGACTTGTATAGACAAGTTATATTTTGTTTAGTGTTGTTGATAAAAATATATTTGGTATATTTGTCATGTGTCTTGGTTTGATTGTCTTGATTTTGTCATAAAATCACTGACTTGGGTCATTGCTGGTCTAGTCATGTCTATCTCTAGGACAAACTCTATATTTTCTGGTCTTGATTTTTCGCAATTTTAGCATTCAATTGCCTAGATCACCAGTAGTGATATTAGGACAAAGTCTGGGATTTTTCATCCTGATTTTTCTCAAATTTTGCTTATAATTGCCGATGGAACAAATCTTCACAGGCAGTAATCATGTTGACCATTAGGACAAAGTCTAGAATTTTTGCTTATAATTGACAAGGTAGTCGATGATCACAATGATAGATCTGAAATTTATTTGGCTTGGATTTTTGATCAATCAATCTTGACTTTGGCTAGTTCTCATTGTCACAGTGGTTGGTTCATATAGTGTTGGTGGACAAAGTCATTGAATGTGATGATGTGATCATTTCGAGTCTAATAACCATGGGTTGACATTTCAATTTCATCAATCTACAAATAATCAATTTTGTGCACACTTTGCTAATAAATCTAGATCTCCACTAGATCTCGGTTGCTTCACATTGCTTGGGTGGACAAAGTGGTGTCATGTGACTGATTGCAGATCATACTTTCACATTCACTGATCACTTCCTATGTTTATCATCAGAATAAAAATCTGCAAAGTGTGCAATATCTAGGCTATAGAATTTTATTTTATTTCCTGGATGCATTTCTGGCCAATTAAATGGTTGCACATATGTTTTGGTATCATCCATGATTTTTTTCCAGATCTTTGGTTGGCTTTTTCTTCTTAGATATAGCATCCGAGTTCATCAGATGTCAAAAAGAGCATTGTAAAGCAGTGGATGATATGTCATGTGATCACGCGGGAAAATGCTATTTTTAGTATTGCAGATGAAAGTACAGATTCTTAGCTTCAAGGCCATATCAAAATTATTTTGATTCATGCAGTCATTAGAGAGATATGCTCAATATAATGAAACTGGTTTAAAATGACCATGGGAAACAGTGTTTACATTGTGGAGCTCGGCTGCTCCCTGAAGCTTTATGGAGCCTCCAACCATCATTTCCACCACTCTCGAGTCCTCTTGACTTGGTCCTGCATTGCTCCGACTTGGTCCGGTCCGGTCCGGTCCAACCCTTTTTCCCGTGGTCCAAGTCCATTCCGAGCTCATTTCGAGTCCGAGTCTGCTTTCCCGCGCTCCCGACACGCTTGGAGGGCTTTTTTCATTATATCTTTGTTTCCCTTTCACTTTTAGCCTTATTTACAGTTCGTTTATGCTTCGTTTGTAGTTTTTTACCTGTCCTGAGTGTCCTGTAGAGTATAAAAACCCTGTAGCTCATTACTGAGCAGGAGTCCCGTCTCTAACATGCATTTTTACCATCCACGCTCGTCTTTGAAGTCTTTTCTCATCGTCTGAGCCCTTCCCCTCCTCGTCTCAACTTGTTCTTCACCATTCCGACATTCCGGTCCGGTTTTCTGCGCTCCGGACCACTCATTCCGAGCTCGGAAACACTCAGAAACCCTTTCTCATCACTCGGGACCATCTCCACTTGCAATCCCTGACCTTACGGGATCCTTTAGGACGATTTCCACCTCGCACTCACCCTCTGCAGACCATTTCTGCATTCTACAATGTCAATGCCAATCTGTACCCCTATTCTTGACCTGGAAAGGAAAAACCTTGTTTTTGACATCAAAAATCAACTTTTATCAAATCTTGCTCTTCAACAAAATCATAGATATGATTCTTGCAGTTACTCTGCAATCTTGACCATGGGAAAATACATTTATTTGGTCGATCTAGCATGCCAGCATGGTAGCTACAGTGTTGCTACACTTTGACTACACTTTGACTACACTTTGACTACACTTTTCTGCAAAATCTAGTTTTTCACTTGTATTAGCTATGAATTGTGGTTTGTTTGGCTCAATTATGTAATCAAAATGGTAGATTATGATCACACAATCATGTTCACTCTAATGACTGACATGTGATTTCTTGCTCTACAAACAGTCCAAGTTTTCTACACTTTGCTAATGAATATCAACTTTGATTTGATTTTCGCCAAGAACCCCAACATGTCATTATACTATACTCATGACACTTAATACTTGAGTACTGGAATTCTTGAAATATTTCTATATCTTGTATAAGTTGATGTATATTCACTTGCTATTTTGTCATTATGTGAAGTGTCTGCAGATGTTTGGAGGATAGAGGATGCAATATACGACTTTGTGCTGGGTATTGGACATGTCAGGCTGCAGCCTGCACACTCATGGTCACAAATATGGTCTTTGATTTTTTTTTTTGGCTATGCTTGTGGTTTTGTTTTGTCACTCAAAACTTGGTCTTTTTCTTTTGTTGCAAACTTTTTTCTAACAGATGATATCTCCATATGAAGTGGTGACAGGTTTTTTTTCAATTTATTCAGTTATGTCTTTTTCAGTCTTTATGTGCTCCAGATTCTTTGATTCAATATCTGGATGCTGACACCACTGGATCTTGGAGTGTGGTGACCAACCACTTTGAAACTCAATTGTCATGTGAGAGGAAATATTTGATCTATGTTGAGCTTCCTTTTCTATTAGATATGTAGGCAAAAGTAAAGTGGCATCCAGGGATTATCAGAGAATCAATATGACTGGATGTTTTATTATGTTTGGGATAAAGCAGATCAGCTTTGACTATTTAGTCTAAAATTAGTTCTACACTAGACAGGTTTGTTTGTTAAATTTTCTGGAAATGCAAATATCAGACTGCAACCAAAAAAAAACCAGACTAGAAGAGCAATATAAGACCACAGATGCATTTGGTTGTAAATCATTTTTACCACTGGCAGTCCAGGATCAACAATGTCATATAGGCACCTTTTCTGGTACATCTATTGTATTTGAGAGACCAAGTTCTGCAGGCTGCAAAAGGTTTCAGGAGCTAGCTTTTTCAAATTGTACAGTTACATTAGATTCCGCAGGGTAAAGAGGAACAGATGGAGAAGTTCATAAGAGTTTTTTCTCAGAAAAAGCTCGTCAATGCCCAATTCCAAGTTGTTCCTGCCAGGTCCTTGACATCAAGGTGAATCATTAAGCCTTGGGTCCTTTTCACAAAATAAATATTCTTGCAAAGAGCTTAAATTACTTTGTGGTTCATGTCTGGTTGTAGTTGTTGCCGTGCTCATTCATTGAATTTGCATCTAGTGCTGAGGTTTGATATTGATCCTTCTGACCCCTCATTCACCAAACTCGCATTTGATAATGATGCTCCTCTAGGAGTAAATTGAGATGGGTGATTACAGTTATAGAAGCAATACTGACCTCAACAACTATGATTACTCAATTCCTGAGACATTGAAGGTCTTGTCTACAACAACTCCATGCAAATGCAACAAGTGAGGTTCATTTTTTGCTGTGAGTCCATATTACTCTATACAGATGAATTATTTCCACCACATAAAACATCTCCATTGATCTCGGATACGAGTCGACAAGAGCTTTTTTTTTTGGAAAGCTTGTGTTTCTCTCCAAAAGGTGATAAACTCGTGTGTGGCTCATACTCCAAGATCCATGTGTATGATGTCAATGTTGGCCAGCCCCTCCTTCAAGTTGGTCCGCTAACAGGGGAAGGTGATAAGGTGATGTGGTCACCCAATGGTCACAGGCTCTTCTCTGCATCAGAGGACTCCATTTGCTGCTTGGACTCCGAAACAGATGAACGCCTCTGGACAGCACGCACTCCGGGTGGGAATGACACCATCTCCCTTTCCCCTGATGGATCGATCCTTGCTTGTTCATCCAAAGATGATAACACCATTTGTTTCTGGGATGTGAACACTGGTAATCCTGTTGCACAACCCCTGCACTTTCCAGCTACATGAGCACTTTGCTTCTCTCCCTCTGGTGAATTCTTCATATTAGGAGGGTCTGCTGACAATATATATATGGGGCAGACTCCTCGGTTAAATTCCATTGACAGCCAGGTAATGACATCTGTCATGCATCTTGAACCTTTATACTCACCTACACCCCGACTACTCTTTAGTATCAGGTCGGTTTGCAGTCCATCCTGCCCAGCAACTCTCTCCAGCCCAAGGAACGTCAACGCAGGTTCGAATCCCAGTTATGGGAATTAGTATGTGCTTTCTTATGTTGTCCACGCACATTCATCAACATTCTTACAGCTCAATCTGGCAACTGAAGATGGGCTTTGTGTTCCACATGAGCTCATTTCTTCAAATGAACTGCGTAGAAATGAACAGAATACAAAAAGTGTACCGGATGCCAGGTCTAGCCCCATCAAAAATGAAGACATTGTCATCCCGCTCATATGTTGTCTTATACCTCAGGGCTAAAAAGTGTTTGCTGACATCCAGACATAATTGGACCAGCATTTACCTTGCAAGATTGAGGAGATCCATGGTGTAGATTTTCAACACATCACGCCGGCTGACTGCAACAAGTAGATCATCTAGCGAGACTGCTACTGTGCAGCCTCCATAAGATCTGAGAGCGCGCTGTATAGACAACAATCCGACTGGTGGTGTAGTCGGACAGTGATCAGGGGTCACGGTTCACCTTGCGAAAGGCTCGACCCTAAAGGGGTCCAGTGAGTTCGGGGTTCTTCCTAGACGCGGGGAACAGCGTTGAACAGCAGTCCGAGGGTAGTCTGGAGGTGCTGAGGATAGTCCGGTCGTGGTCCGGAAAGGAAGACAAGTAGTCCGGAGTGTCGGCGGTGCGATAGACAGTGAGGGCGAGCTCTGTAGTGAGCTAAGCGGTGGTGGACGACAACTCGAAGAATAGATGGTAAATGGTAGATCGCGGAAACTGTATTTCAAAACTAAGAACAAGTCTTTTATAGTCGCCGGGCATTCCTGGGACTGTGTAGCTACATTCTAAGTAGATATAGCGAACCCAAAACAAAACAAAACAAAAAGAGAAATGTGTCTAAGGTAAGAAACGGAGTCTCCGGTCTGCGACGAGCACAGACCGGTCTAAGTATGGAAGTCCGGGCGTACAGGAGTGACTGGAGTAGGAGAAACAGGTCCAGACTGTGAAAGGCAGGTCCGGAGATAGGTAAGGAAGAGGAGGAGACTATCTGAAAAGCGTGAAAAATGAGGTATATACGAACAGAGCCCTACAGGGCTCTACAGCGCAGGTCTCCCTATGGACCATAGGGAAGCTTGTGGGGCCATGTTCCGACAAGCTCCTGCAATTCGATGTCCTACACTGCCTCGATGTCCCTGCTGCCACCGCTGATGATCTTTGTACCATCCGAAGAGAGTGCCATGCCGGGACATTCTCCATGCCCAATTTTGAATGACCTCCCTTCTGGATATCCACCTTTCAAATCCCAGATCCTAACAGTGCCAGTGTGAAGTGTGGCCACTTGTCATCCGTCGGGTAGACACACTAGCCACCAAAACCTGGGTTCATACAGCAGCATTCGTACCACCAATTGTAGTGGCCGATTCAGAAGATCATCCTCATCGGATTGGTCAACACTTGACATTGTTTGGCTAGTTGGCAGCAAGTAGTCGTGTAGACCCAAACCTGGGGGCAGCTAAAGAAAAGTTGACACGTTGAAAGGGTCCCTCTCTCCATCTTCTTGTGTGCCTTCTAAAGGTAACCAATGTCACTATACACTGCCAGACAACACTAACCCAATCAAAGGGAGAAAGAAGTCATTGTCAGAGGGAATCTAACAAGAACAAAACTGGCTTGTTCTGTTCAGCTGTATTCATGTTTCTAACTCTCTAGACACTTTTGAAGACAAGTGCAACAAGTTCTTGGAAATGTCATGTGGCTCCCTGATGAGGAGGACCTGGCAGAAAAGAGCTTTTCTCCAAGAAGAAACTTTTTTGTGAACTCCTCTAGGATCTAACAGAGGCAGTTTGAGTCCATATTGTCAACCAGTTCAAGTCCCTCAGTGACTGTCACAATGTTGCCCACCTGCTACAAACAACATCTTCTCCAACTTCTTACTCTCAACATGGATTCCCTCCAGTTCCCATTGGATTACCTAGACAACTCAACAGTTATGACATATGTCAATGATCTTCTGGCAGGAGATATAACAATTAATCAAAGTAGAGGTACCAGTCATGGCATCATTCCAATCTGCTGAACCATCAAGGGTCAACAATGCAACAAGTTCTATGTATCATCATTGTACAGGCAATACTTCAAGGAGCCTTTCATGTTTCGTTTTTATTCTCTTGCTGTTGTCTTAAAACATTGGAACAACCTCAAGCCAGTGACAGATATCCAGGCAATTGATCTTTGATGGTTCAGCGGATTGGAATGATGCTGTGACTAGTACCCCTACTTTGACTAATTATTATATCTCGTGCCAAAAGATCATTGACATATGTCATGACTGTCAAGTTGTCTAGGTGATCCGATGGGAACTGGAGGGAATCTATGTTGGTGAGAAGTTGGAGAAGAGGACCACCTAGACAACTCTGACCACCTACTAGAAACAACATATTCTCCAACTTCTCACTCAACAGGGATTCCCTCTGTGTCGAACATCCTTGCAGCTCGATCTCACAACTGCAGCTGGGCTTTGTATTCTGCATTATATCATTGCTTCAAATATACTGTGTGGAAAAACAGATATGTCAGGGACATTATTATTTTTGATGAGGCCTGTAGGACCAGGGAAGTGGCAACCACAAGTGCTGGGAGCATGTGAAAATTGACAAAATTTGAGATCAAAAAAACCAGACTTTGTCCGTCAAAGAAGTTATCCGTGACTGGGGCTGCAACATAATGGATTGCCAAGATGAGGCGGAGCTCATGCCCAGTGAGAACTGGCCATGTTGAAATGTGATGTCGTATGATATTTTCTGTTTTGCCCAGCATGTTTGTGATCCCATATGCGCCAGTATGATTTTTTGCACTGTAAATCAAATTACTTCAATCCGCCTGACTTCGACGTTTCGAGCCAAACACATATGCTCCTATATGATTCTTACAGTGTTTTTGTACCCCCTTAGGGTTATGCTAATGATTTGCTTAGAAAATGCATGTCTACCCACGCATTCTGGCTAAGTTTGCCATCATTATTTTCCATGTCTATCTGCGCATTTTGGTATAGTTCCAAAAAAACAAGTACTTTCCTATGGATTTTTACTACATATTTACTTACCAATCTGTGCATTTAGGACATGTGCTGAAATGAGTAGATAAATGAGTACAAACAATCACAGACATGTGCTGAAATGCGTAGATAAACGAGTACAAACAATCACATTTCACCACAAAAAATAGTCAGAAATAGCCAAAATCTTACAGAAAACTCATTCTATCAGTAGATTAACCAAATAAAAAGATGATAACATGGTCATCAGAGATAAAATATTTCCATGATTGGCATCCATTATCAAATGATTTTTCTATATTTTTTCGACCACTAATTCTTGAGTTACAGTCTTTCAAGTAATAAACAACAAGTAATCATCAATACTACCTGATTTTTGTAATTCCGTTAGTATTATGCCATGTTAGGCCATGAGTTATTTTCTATCATTGTACATCTGCGCATATACAGACCCCTCAGATATGCGCGTTTCCACTATCATCATATATCTGCGCAATGAAACATGAAACATGTCTTTATTAAGTTTCGCCAATCTTTCATATAGAACTCATATTGTTGACTCTTGATGGTTCAGCAGATTGGAATGATGCCGTGACTGGTACTCCTACTTTGACTAATTGTTATATCTCCTGCCAGAAGATCATGACTGTCGAGTTGTCTAGGTGATCTGATGGGAACAGGAGAGAATCCAAACAGGAGGAAATCCATGTTGGAAGTGAGAAGTTGGAGAAGATGTTGTTTGTAGTAGGTGGGCAACATTGTGACAGTCACTGAGGGACTTGAACTGGCTGACAATGACTCAAACCGCCTCTGTTAGATCCTGCTAAAGAGAAACAGATGGAGGAGTTCACAAAAAAGTTTCTCCTTGGAGAAAAGCTCTTTTCTGCCAGGTCCTCTTCATCAGGGAGCCACATGTAAAGATCCCTGCATGCTTGTGGACAAAGAATTGAATGTCATTGAGGATCTTTCACATAGATCTATCAGACATTTTCTCTTAGACTAAAAGTCAAAACTGGCCAGCGCAATTGCAAAAACAATGAAACACCCAGTGACATTGATTCTCTTATAATCCCTGAATACTACTCTTTGCTTTTGTCTATGTATCTAATATAAAAGGCAGCTGAACATAGATTAATAATTTCCTCTCACTATATATTTCAATGGGAATTAAAAACTAAACACAAAAATGAAATATAGGTTGGTAAATGGTGTTAGTCCATTTCTTAGATGTGTATGAAGCTTCTACAAAAGGTCCAGTAAGATTTGGTGGTGAGGAAACATTCTTACCAAGACAAAAATAGTTAGAGGGTAGACTTTCTTTTCGGTCCAAATAAATTCTTGAGGCTTTTGGGACCATTCCCAATTGATTCCCTAACATTGATATGAATAATAGCCAAGATCAAGATCAAAAATTGAATTATTGAACTAGATTGTGAGTACTGCCTGAGTCTGTTGCCAAGATCAAGATTCATTAGCAAAGTGTAGGCAAACTTGAATCATTTAAAGGCAGTGTTTATTATTCATATCAGCTAATCAGGCTTTGCAGAAGCAAAGTGCATCGCCGCAGCAACCAGGCTTATCATGAAGGCAGGGTCTGGAACCAGCAAAATATTTGTCAAGGGGAGATTGACGGACTCCACCAGTCATAATCTCCCCTTCTTCCATGTCAACCATGTTCGAAGTATTCCAATTGGGGCTTTGGGCAGTGACTGCTAGAGTGTATTCGAGCTCGTCCAGTTAAACATACCAGCTTGAAAGGCACCTATGGGATGTTGTTGATTCTGGACTGCCAAAGGTGGTACATCTGTGGTCTTATGATTCTGTTGATAGTCTCACACACAAAGTTCCTGACTTGCATGATTAGTAACAGCAAGGCAAGTAAAGCAATAGTTGCCTACTAAGTTTCCTGCAGGCTTCAGCTGCACTAAGAGTAAGTTCTGAGTACTACTACCACCTATAAGAACTGTTGGGTGATTGCTTGATAATGGCACAACTGGCTGCACCATTCTACAGGATTAATGTTGGATGGATTGCCCAGCTTCGGCACCAAGAGTGAGTTACTACTACCAGAGTCACGGTCTACCACCATCTAAGGCTAACCTTCTTTTTTTGGCTTTAGGAGAGGAGTGGCTTGCAGACAGTTTAGCCATATCAGCATTGTCCTCTGAGTTGGAATCATTGAATAGTGTGTCTGACCATTGCCTGTCCAATCCCACCATACTATTCTGAAGTGTAGGTGCTAGATGCCGGTGCCGGGCATAACCACGGCTAGCCTGAGCATGACTGTTTTGTTGTGGGAGTTCTGCCTCTTCTAGTGTGGATGGCGACTCGGAGTTGGAGGCAAAGTAATTGGTTTGTGTGGGGCGAGGCCTGATCAAATATTGTATGCTGTTGTTTTGAGAACTTTTCTTTCTGTCAGGCTGGCCCTCTGAGCCAGAAGTATTGCTGTTACTGTCAGTCTATTCCTTAGATCTATATATTATAAGCTTCTACAACAGGTCCAGTAAGATTTGGTGGCTGGAAAACAATGTTATGAAGATGGGATGGTGGTAGAACACTGTCAAGCTCCATCAGGTCTTCATCACATTCATCCATATCTTCTCTTAAATAGTAACCATCACGTTGCTGACCTCCACCTGTTCATCCACTTCCTCTTGCCATGGTCTATTATGATATCATCTTCATCATATTGGTCACTTTTGATGTGCCTTATAAAAGATAATTTGGAATGTGGAATCAGTAAGAAGCTACCAGTTTCGCTCACCAATTATTCAACTGTCCCTTCTCATTTTTCATTGTCATTTGAAGTCATAGATGATTAAGCTCCAAATCCACTTCAGTGGCCGGCAGCAAGTGAAGAATCTTATCTCAATTTAGATTGTGTGTGTAATCCTCCCAGCATTGCTTTTTTGAGAAAGCACGGTGTAGAAACAACAAACTAACTAAGGGGATGTAAGTTAGCAGGTGTATGGCAATAGGCTCAACCCTAAAGTGGTTCAGGGTGTTTGGGAAGTCTCATCAACGAAGGAGAGGGCGTTGGACAAGGGGTCTGATGGTAGTCCAGAGGTGTTGAAGACAGCCCGGTCGTAGTCCGGTATGACTAATGGTAGTCCAGTAGTGTCGGCGATGCAATAGACAGGGAGAAAAAGCTCCATAGTGAGCGATGAGGCAAGGAGGAGTGGTTGGAAGAATCATGGTAAACTCATGGATTCAGGAGAGTGTCCAAAAGTGCAGTACAAAACTACATACAAGGACTTTATAGTCACTGGGCATTCCTGAGATTGTGTAGCTACATCGAAAGTAGATATAGCAATGTATAAACAAAAAAAAATAAACAAAAAAAGGACTAAGGTAAGATAGGAGATAGGACTCGCCGGACTGCAATAAGCAGAGACCAGTCGATATGGGTGTAGTCCAGGTGTACAGGACTAGCGGTATGGTAAAATAGAGGTCTGAACTTCAAAAGGGAGAACTGGAGATGGGTAGGAAGGAGGGGGATACAATATGAAAAGCATGAAAAATAAGCTATATACGTACAGAGACCTACTGGGCTCTACAACGGTACCCAGCCCAGGGCATTCCCTACTACACCTTGGGTGCATTACATGTGATTTCACATGTTGAACACATTATATACTTCAATGGGAATTAAAAACTAAAATGCCATATGAGATGTAGGTCAGTAAATGGTGTCAGTCCATTCATTGGATGTATATAAAGCTTGTACAAAAGATCTGGTAAGATTTGGTGGTCAAGAAAATTTGTTACACAGAAAAAAAAGTGGTGAGAGGATAGGCTTTATTATGTGTTCAGATAAATTCTGGAGGCTTACCAGACTATCCCCAATTGATTCTCCAATCTTGAAAACTTCCATGTACACTGTTGCTTACTTCTCAAAGTGTGTTGTTGAATTCATATACTAGTGAAGGTGGGGGACAGGGGAGGACATTGGTCACCACTACAAAATAAATAGCCAGTGCTTTGGAAAGGGTTGGAATATATTGGGTGCTAGATGTCTGCTTACTTGTGGTGGATATGTAGGAACTATGTAAGAGTAGTGAGTTATACAAATGATGGCCATGAGCATACAAAAAAATCATATCTTAGAACTTTTTATATCAGTCAATGCACATAATCAAAAACCCACAAACTCTCCATAGTGGAAATGTGTGATCATGAAAAATAGTGGTAAACATATAACTAATCATAAAAATCACAAAAATCAAGACAAAAAAAACAGACTTTGTCCTAGAGGTAGCATTGACTATCACATACAAATTCCGAGTTATGGGCTATCCTAGAGTGGTTTATAGGTTCCACACACACATGCATGGCATTCAGGCAAATTTGAACAATTTGTGGATCAACCAAATCAAGATATTGTCCTATGATGATTAGATCTAAAATAGCAAGATTTACACATTGTCCCACATTCTTACAGTGTTTTTGTACCCCCCTTGAAGTTAATTCATAGATTTGCTTAGAAAACAAGTACAGTACTATGCATTTTTATCATGTGCTTAAATGCGCAGATAAACAAGTACAAACAATCACATTTTACCACAAGGAATAGTCAGAAATAGCCAAAATCTTACAGCAAACTCGTTTTATCAGTAGATTAACCAATTTTTTTTTAAAATGATAACTTGGTAATGAGAGATAAATTTATTCCCATGATTGGAATCCATTATCAAATGATTTTTCTATATTTTGTCGACCGCTAATTCTTGTGTTACAGTCTTTCAAGTAATAAACAACAAGTAATCATTCAATAAGTAGATCAAGGAATCAAACTAGACAATATCAGTGCTGCTTACATAAGCAAACTATTTTGGATCTCAATCATTTGTACCACTAGATCAGAAATTGAATCAAATGATATCTCACCAAATTGGAAGGGATCCATGCGCTCCAGATCCTTTTCTTCATTGTCTGGATGCTCGCACCACTGGTTCACAGATTTTGAGTCATGGTGACCAACCATGAACTCAGTAGTTAGGTAGAGATCAAATAGGGGGAACCTTTGACTCAAATCCACTTTGAGCGGCCTAGGATGCCTTTCCAGGGAACAAGGATACACAAGTGTTTCCAGAGCTGTGTCCAGCATGATAAGCATCTTCTGGATCAACAATATCCTATGGGCACCTTTGCTGGTACGTCTATTGTATTTGGGAGACCAAGTCTTGCAAAAGGTTTCAGGAAGCCAACTTGTATAGAGTATTCCCTATAGCAGATTCTACAGGGTAAAGAGGAACAGATGGAGACATTCATGAGAAAGTTTCTTCTCAGAAAGAGCTCATCAATGCTTGATTCCATGTCTTTTCTACTAGGTAGGTCCTTGACATCAAGGCGAATCATTAAGCCTTGGGGGTCCTTTTTGCAAACAATCTTATTTCACAGAGCTGAAATTACTTTGTGGTTTCTGTGTGGTTCTTTTACAGATACTTAGCCATTGTCATGCTCTTTCATTGCATTTGCATCCATTGCTAAACTCCAATATCAATCCTTCTGACCCCTCATTCACTGAATGCACATATGATAATGATGCTTCTCTAGGAGTAATATTCAGATGGATGATTACAGTTATGGAGCATTGCCAGGCCTTGTTGACATCACCCTTTAGAGACTCTGAATGAAGCATGAGGAATACTTGCTTGAAGTATGTGAAGTGCCAGCTGGGCAAGCCGCAAAAGTGGTCCTGTCACTGGCTTTAATAGCTAGTGATTAGAAATTGGTTGTAATATGGTTGGTAATGTCAAATGGTATGGGACAATTGATTTGAAGGAGTCTAATCTAATTCATTCAAGGCGTCATCTCTGGAGAGCTCTTTAAGAATTATCTATCATGTCCATCAATAGCAGAACCTCAGAAAAAACATGATTGAAGTTTATCTGTCATGTGGGATATTCCAGAAGATGCTTATCATGCTGGACACAGCTCTGGAAACACTTGTGTATCCTTGTTCCCTGGAAAGGCATCCTAGGCCGCTCAAAGTGGATTTGAGTCAAAG
>JBBPPO010000159.1:0-15193 GCA_038092055.1 Leccinum glutinopallens
CAAGTCCTTCACTGGTAAGTTTTTCCGTGCATTCGTAACACCCACTCACTCTAGTCCCCACCTCAGTCCAGTTCAATACCGCTTGCGTGTCCCGAGTCCAGACCGTTCTGATGTGTTACCCTAGACCTGCGGAAGACGCCGGTCAGATTTAACCTATCCTGCACAACTCCGTACCAAATATGTTCGGACGCTGTCCCGCTGTCCCTACCGGAAGCGGACGTCGGATGGCGATCGATCGATCTCATCGGGCGGGTGAACGCTGGAAAAACGACCATCCTCCGTGCGATCTGTAACATTGTATGGGGTAGGACGAAGCTTCTGGTAGCACGATGGCGCATCACGCATGTCTTCTCCGCGTTGGTGATGTGCGCTCGTTCCACCATCGCCGACCATCTACAAACAACGCGACTGCAACGCACATCCCCTCCTCTCCCACCTCTTTTTGTGCCCTCTCGGACATACAGACCGTCCAGACGCCCACGATACCCAGGCTCGTCAGCGTCCTCTCCACGTTCCTCCCGCAATACATCGATACCGCGCACAAGAACCCATCCTCGAAGCCCCTCAAGCTACTCGTCATCGACGCCCTCGCCGAACTCTTCCATTCCGCCGGGAAAACCACCACCAAGACCCTCGTCGAGCATTCCCGCAGGATATCCGAGATATCCTCCCACCTACACCGTATCGCACACACCTACCGCATCGCCGTGCTCGTCCTGAACGAGGTCATCGATGTCATCGATCGTGGCGACCCTCCTGGCGGCGGCGGTGACATGATCGGCTATCGAAACCAGTCTAGATTGTTTGGCAGACCAGACAGCGTTCCGGGCGAAGAGCGCAAGGAGGCTGCGCTCGGTCTCGTGTGGGCGAGCCAGGTGAATGCCCGCGTATTCCTCGCGCGGACGAAGAGGAGGAGGTACCTCGACGGGAGCGAGACCCCCAAAAAGCGGCAGTCGGCAGTCGGCGGGACGCGTAAAGCCGATCGATGACCAACTGGCCCTCATCCGACGTCTCTCTGTCATACCAGGAAGCACAGTTTCATCCGCCGCGTTGCAAGCAAGAGAGACCTCGCGTACGACCTGTACGTCCAAGCCTTTTAGGTGTACGAAGACTGGATTTCGGAGAGCCGAGCACAGTTGGCTGCGATCACGTTGATCATATGGATGTCGCAGGGCGCAAAGGTGTTCAAGGTGGACGGGTATGACACGTTGATTTCCAAGGTCGCGTTGCATGGGGCCAAGTTGCCGAAGAAGCATCAGGGTCGTGGACGATGTCACCTTCTTCATTTCGACGTCAGCCCCTTCATCGTACGAGAGGTTCGTGCGATCGCTTTCATCAAGCTGTCTTGCCATACAGGTTATGTTGATACATTTTCGTAGAAAGTGGACTTGAGCGAAATCATGAATCAGCACATTCACCTCTCCCACTCTTCGCGAAAAAAAACGAACAGGCCGCGCAACCCGCCGCCATTGGCGTCAGACACCTCAAAGTCTGAGAAGGAGGCAATGCACAACACGGACCACCCAACTATTCAGCCAAGCGGCGGAGATAACACCCAAGAAGAAAAACATATTAACATTTACACGTCATAGGGCGCCTCAGCGTCGTCGTACACGAACACCCCTCTAAAGGCCATCGACTGGTAGTACGCCCAGGCGTTCTTCAGTTCCCAACAGCCACTAGCATGCATCTGTTCTGTCCCTGAGCTCGCCGCCGGTGATGTCACGGCCTCTCGAAAGGTCCCTTTTTCAGGTCGTCTTTGTTGCCCAGTACGTCCCTTGCGGGACGCATGCATGCTCTTGCTGTGACGTGCTCCCTATTGTCCGTTGAGACATGTTGAAGACTGAATGTAGGGTTGAATCAGACAGGGTTAGGTCAACAAACCTAGCTTCAGTCGCCCCACTTACTGCATATAATCAGCCTCCCTTAGTTGCGGAGTAAAGCCCTGGTTTGACGCGTTCGTCACTGCCCGCGGCGCTAGCAAGGGGGAGGGGGGGTGACAGGAAGATGAGTATGTACTAGTCGTCGTCCCATTCGACCTGCCACGCTCACGTTCGTCCAGGTATACCTATGACGAAAGAAAGTTTTGAGAGCTCGAGTTGTCTCTCTAACACCTCCATCAAGATGTCGAGACACCGGAGCTTCGTCTCATGACCCTTCCCGTCATCCAGCGGTCGTCGAACAAGTTTGCCTCTTTCTACTCCTTGTTGATCATTACTAACCTCCATGTGCAGGCTCAGGTGATATGTTGAAGACCCAACATCTTGCACATACCACCTGTTCAATGATAATGGATGCAAAGGTGTTCAAGGTGGACGGGTATGGCACATTGATTACCAAGGCTGCATTGCATGGGGCCAAGTTGCTGAAGAAGCATCAGGCAATGGTGGTGCATGCTGTGAGTCATTTGTGGTGGCAAGAGGTGGCGATAAAGGTGGAAGGAGAGGGGGAGGGAGGGGAAGGGGAAGCAAAGGAGGGGGCCAAGGAAAAGGAGGGCGGGGAGGGTGCCAAGGTGGTGAATATTGTGTTGTATCTTTTTGTTGTCCATTGTGACTGACACATGAGTTATTGGCAGTACCCACACCAGGACATTGTGAATTGCACATTTGGTGACAGAGGAGATTGTCGCTGTTCAGGTATATTATGACACACTTGATCAACATTAATGTGAATGTGGTGATTTGAATAATTCATCTTTGGGGTGAGAGACATGGATGCATAACATTGAAAATTCAAGTACAGGAGTATCAACTCTATATAATGTTGAACACTTTGAGCATGGTGAACTAGCTAGTAGCAGTAAAGGCTAAATCAATTTAGTCTAAGTGAAATGAGAAACATAATAGCTCCATCATGGAGCAAGAAATTGGATCAGGTTGTGATGCCAAACCCTTCTCTCATCCAAAGAGAGATCAGGTGGACCCACTTCAAGCACAATCTCTTTGAAAAATGCATAGATAACCTTGATGACCTTCTCAACATCCTGCTGTTGTGAAACACTACAGCTCTCTGCCACCATTGCAATGTTATGCACCCTATACTCTTTGAGGCCAGCTATGAGCTTGCATACCAAGTAGTGGCATTAGCAAGCTGAACCTGAACTTGAAAAGAATGTAGCAGATTACTTACCCAACCACAAATGGTTGCTCCTGTTTCAATAGTCATCCCAGAAATAGGAGTACCAGACCTTTCCACAAAATGAAAACAGCCCAAGTCATTTGTCTTGTAAGCTGCAACCTTGAAGGCATGGTGAAATGCCTCATGGCCAAATGGTACCTAGAAATTTGGATCTTAATAAAATTTCAGATAGAAAAAAAAAGACAAATAGCTACTTGTACTGTCCACTGGGTAGTGGCATGAACATCCTGACTCCTGGCCATCTGATGGAATACTCCATACCCATAACTCTTTGAGTGTCCAATCCACATCTCCAGGTCAGTCAGGTTGAGTACTCTGTCCATTGACAGCAGTCTAAATGTTTGACCCTGAGACAGGATTGGATTTCTGACCAGGTGCAAAGCCCTGGGCCAAATATATCCAACAAACCTACTGACCACTGCCTTCAGCTCTTTGATGAGATGAGCCTTGAAGGTTGAATCAGTCAGATGAGTATTGGCCACTCTCTGAGTCCCAGAAGCATTGGTGAAGGTCACTTGAACTAGCATTCATTAATTAATTAGTAATGGATTCTATAACTTGGGAGTTAACTCACCATATTCCAATGGAGGGGTTAAATCCTCATGAATGACCTTTGACAAAGTCTCCATCACAAAGTCTTCCTTGAATACCTTGGTAATTGTGGTCCCTCTTTCACGAAGACTCAGGCAGATAACTTCTGCAGTATCTCTGAACAACTGAATCCAGTTATGTGCTTGTGCAGAGTTTAGAGCAGAAGTAAAGAAAGCTGTGATTAATTGATTAATTCTAGCTCATAACAGTAATATAAAATGAAAACTTACGAGCTTGCCCACAGAAATGAGGATCAACTAGAACTGGAAGCTGTTGAGATCCCAGATTTCCAGCCTGAGCATCATGGGTGTCTGCTATAACATCACCATCAAGATAATAAGAGTAAAATGAAACAAAAACTCACAAAACTCATCTCCACCAAGATGAGAACCACTCCTGATGGGCTCAAGCTGAGGCTGGAGCCTATCCCAGCCTGCCAGTGAGCTGTATCCACTCAGAGTACTCCTGGCCTGAGGGTGATCTGCCTCCCAGTGCAGGAAGAAATCACCAGCATGATTCAAGTTGTTGATCAATATGTCAGCACTAAGGTTAGTATACATAATCCCAATTTATAAGTAAACTTTATGCCAAAGAATGAGTACCTACTGTGACTGTGGTGTGATAACTGCCATGTCTAGATGATAATATTCTGTTTAGCATTTATGTCTGAGTTAACATAATACTCTTACCTTCACTGGCACTGGCACTAGGGGCCATCTGAGCCACCTGAGACCTCAGGTTAGTTGGAACCTGAGGTTGTTGCCAAGACACTCACCTGAACAGGACCAGTGACTTCAACATTCCAGCCACTCAGGCTGGATGAAAAGGTTCCAGCCTGCAGAGCCTGACGCATGGACGTCTGGAAAGCCTGAGCTTCAGAGTCTCTGCCACACCAGATCATGGTATTTGTGAGTCATCATGTATGTGATTTAAATACATAACCTACAGTTCTTCGAGTCCATGGTTGTCCTGCCAGTAGGGGTCATCAAGAAGGATGGCACCTGGATTGTGCCAGCCAGAATCAGTCAACTCGGCTGACCACTGGCGCTGCTCGGTAATCGACGAGTCGGCTAAATTGTCACAGTGACAGTTGCGGCTGTGTTCGTGATCGTAGTTGTGCTCGCTGAAATTGAAGTCACGGTTAAAGCCAGTTCCCGCCATTGGTTTCAAGGTCGAGTGTCGAGTCGCGGGGGTTCGGTGGTGATGGTATGTGGGTAGATTGTTATCGGAGCGTGGCTGACAACATTCACACCCACCGCGCTTGGTTAGCGCCCGACTCCGAGGTCCGAGTCCCACCATACAAATCCGAGTCCTCTCGTGCCGTCCCTGCCTTCAAGTTCTAGCCTACAACGTCCCCGCAATACTAGTACTGGCCTCGCCTTCCCTCCCTCGCCTTCCATAGGACCGTCACGTTGTCCGCCCTTTCCCTTTCCCGCCTACCTGGCTCAACTCTCCGCGGCTCGCCTTCGCTCTCCACACGTCTCGAATGCATACATATGCAGCGCCGTTGGGTACTTGACTCCCGAAGCTTGTCGGTCAAGCTGATCCGCTGGTTGGTCGCACAGGTTCGCGGCGCGCAGTTCCGCAGAGTGAGGCTGACGAGCCTGTTTCGAGGGCTGGCGATCACTGCGGCAGATTCAAAGGGAAAACGAAGTTCGATGCGCACGGACTTGAACGCGACCATTACACCGACGTCTCCACGCAGCGTCATATTCCTCGTTCGCGTTCCAACACGCGGACTACCAGGTTTTGTAGCGGCAGCGGGCTGGGTATTGACGAAACAGATACGGATGGATTTCGGTCGAGGAGTTGTAGCGGGCCGAATTCGTCGTGGATGTTGGCCGAGGTGCTAGGAATCGCGGACGGCGAAGGGATTATGGATGAAGCCGATTTGCGTTTGCTTGGGGTTGACTCGTTTCCGTCGATCAGGGCACAACTCTACATATGACGTTTCTGTGAGGTGCTAGACGCTCCCGGTGCTTTGCGAGGTTTTACTCTTGGACGACGACTGTCTAGACGATCGGGAGGACGACGCGGACGGCAAGATCACCCTTCATGGCGAGGAATCTCCATTTCTAGATTGTCGCACCGTGCTAATGATTCCCAACCACCAGCTTCTCATCTCTTCAACAAGTGCTTCACGAAAGATCGTCCTCGTCCGTCCCATGTAATACACCATTCTCCATTCCCACCTTCTGCTCCCCTTCCCTCTCCCCTCCCTTCTTCTCCTCCCACCGCTAATCCCCTCTCCCTTCCCAGCCCACTTCCCTTGGCATATCTCTCTCTCCCGTGCCCCTCCTCTCGCCGTCCCTACACTTCCAGGTCCGCCGCCCCCTCCGCGCGTTTCCCTTCTTCCGGCTCATCGTTCTCTCTTCAGGCGATATCATCGGAGAAGCCTTTGCAGGACCATCTCATCCGCCTCTCTCCCACGCCCGTTTCTGACCATAACACTGACTTTGGCCTGGCCAACGAGTTCGAGGTCGTTCGCAAACTCGGCACCGGCTCATATGCTATCGTTTATCTCGTTCGCGAGGTATTGTCCCGCGTACAGCCTTCCGAGGACGGTCATTGCGGTGCCCTCGATCTCGGGGATGCGACCCGCTCAAAGTCCTATGTCACATACGGCCGCGATTTTACCCTCAAGTGTCTCAGCAAGGCCAATCTCGATCAAGACGCCATTATTCACTTTCCCGCGCAGGTCACTATCCATCACCGACATCACGGTCTGCTCTTCTTTCAACCTTTTCGTCAACATGGTTTCAACTTCTTCATGCACCGTTTTACCGGCATGACCATTTCGGCCGTCGCCGAATTTCTTGCTACACGCGTCTTCTACATTCCCCATTCTGCTTCGTTCTCTCTATCTGTAAATATCAACACCCCTGTCACCGCGCGTGACTTTGGAGCTTGGATCAAGGATCTTCCTGCCCTCCTATCCGAATCCGCACCCTCGGGTCGCCCTGGCCTGGTCTCTGGCCACAAGCGCGTCGTCTCCATATCTTCAATCACTCTCGGACATCCTTTATCGTCGTGCCCTCCCTCACGTCGTCCTTCATCCCACGCGGCTAGTCGAACGCCAGTCATTCACTCCCGCAGCTTATCTCGCGCTCCTTCCTTTGGCCCGGCGTTTTAGAGGGGTTTGGAGACGGTGCTCGATTTGGATGTTTCGTTTCTGTTTCTTTTACGTGACATACAGTATAAATAGACATCCCTACGTGCATTCCTGGACTCTGGAGACTCAAGCCAGACCCCAAGTTGGCTAGAGGGTCGGACTGTGGTTGCAGCGCTCGTCCGAGCCCGTTTCAGCGTACCCACCAAGCCCTGCCTACATTTTCCATTCCGGCTCCTTGCAGATCACCGGGGTCCGGGTCGCGATCGTAACTGCTAGTGCCGGGTGCACGCACCTTCGAGGTGTTCCCATCCACCCTCGTGGCAGCTGACAACTCTGAATGGGCTCCCGTCCCGGGACGGAGCCTCAGCGAGCGCTTTGCGCTCCGCCCGCCCACTCTCAGCCCACTGCCACTTTGTAGCACACGGAGCGAACGTCCAAAGATGGGGCAACGCACTCACGCAGACCCACCAATGACTAAGTCACGGGAAAAGTTCTCGATCATAAACCTGGAACCCTAAAGGGTCCAGGAATATTCCCACCACACCATACCTCGGCCGCCTACATCCTCGTCCACGGGCATACCTAACAGCAAGGTGAAACAGCGCACGCAGCTGATCCGTAAGTGAACATCGAGATCGCCCCTCCATCCATTCTTTCACATCCCATCCTGCACCGGGGTGTGTTGAAGTCTTGAAAACTGCGGAGCGCGCCGCGCCGAGCTACCACCTCGCCACGGTCCCTGAGAACGTCTTTCCCGCAGCACTCCAGGACATCTTGGCTGCCTACCACAACATCCTCGGCAAGGGATGCAAGGCATCCAGTCGTTGTGAGCGACAGCGCTGGTCAGTATTTATCAGGAAGAGATGCAGGATGTCCTGCAAGTTGCGGGTTCACCACCTGACTTTAGCCCCGTGTCATTCTCTACTTTTCATCTGTCTAACCGCAAGGTTCTGATCACCATTCATAAGTATGAAACACTTGGGTGCTCGATAGATCATGACAAGCTGTCCGTCGTTACCACCCTGTCGCAATCTACCTTACAAAAGGCATGCTCTGCTCTGGTGAGTCACTTGACCGGGGTCGCACCAGCCTTTATTGATATTGCTGTCCTTTGTCGCTAGCGCTGTGCACACCGTCACCTCGATGACACGAAGACCTCAGCAACAACCAGATCCATGATGACGACCACGTCGGCTTGTTTGATGGCGATCGGTTGACCGGACCCCGTAGATGTCCTCTACCGCAGTGGCTGGCGAAGGGTTGGTAGGGTTATGGCCGAGTCGTCGGTATCATCAAATGGAACTGGTGCGTGAATATTTTTGTCACTCAGGCCGCTTTTGCCCTTTCTCGATCGCTCCCCCGTATCAGATTTTGTACCCGCCAAGCTCCCGCACTTAGACAAACATTCGGGTGAGCATCGACCGATAGGGCGCGCACTCGTGATATCCGAATGCTCGCCATCTTCCTGGTGGAATGATCGAGGCCGGCGTCCGTGAGTATGCTTGACTGGAATGTGTCGACGAACTTGATCGATCTTTACAGACAACGTGCACGTTTTGCACTCGATCGAGTATTTCCACAAACGACAGTCCTGAGGTGTGTCTGATCGTTTGCATTTACCACTGTGAACGTAACGGTTTTAATCCCTAATACTGACCTTGCTTAATACGCAAGGTGACATTAGCCTATCGCATGCAGACGTCGGCTTTTAATTTTTTGACAAGACACCATTGATAGTATAGATGAGTACGTAGCAATGTATGGAACACATCATGATGGGTATGATGCTAAGCACCACGGTCTGGGCACATATGGACTTGGAACTTGCGGCGAACGAGTCCACGGACGATGCCGGAAAGTTCAAGCCTTCCTGCGTTTCGCTGAGTTCAAGTTCGAGTCAAAGGCCATTGTGATCCTTCGCTGAACCATTATTCAAGGGAAACGATCTCCATTTGTATTTGTTTCATTTTTCCTCCAATTCCCCAATGGTCGGTCACGCACAGTGCGTCTGCTGTGAAAATACTACCGCTTTAACTTGAATATTATAGTCATGCTGCCATCTGGAAACGCCTGAAATTCTGCAAGGAAATTTACGTACACGTGGACACAGCACTAACCACACTAGCAAACAACATGGCTTGCCGCGGCTACTACCCTGACTCGTTCAAATTGGTGTACCGTGAAGGTGAGTAATAGTTTACTTTTGCTAACTCACCGCCGCCTGCTCTTACTCTCAAGGTCCAGCGCACAGGTCCATTCACTAATGTTTTCGACAAGTTCCAGTTCAGATCAAATATGCGTATGCGGCCGCTTTTTCGACAATGCTGGGGCCTTCACGAGACATAAAAAAAATTGTCAGAAGGGTAAGAAACGTCTCGCAAACGCTCTCACACAAGCGAAGGAATTGTATCATGCGAAGAAACGCCGTGTCCAAGACAACGACTCGTCGTTGGGTGATATGTCCCATTTGAACTCTACTCAGGATCAACTTGTTGACGGTATGTCGTGCATGTCCTTACTCTCAGACGACGGCTGGTTCACACAGCGGTCAGACTTGCTGGGTCCCGAGTCTGTGGCTGAAATGCACCCCTCCCTGGCCACTGGGACAAGACTCGACACGGTAATATTTTCATCATGCGCAATGCAGTCATCTGACGTGGGTATAGGTTGACGATAATGCATTACCGTTGTCTGTTCGTAGAGGTCGGCGGCTCGATCGTCGACTTCCCAAACGTTTTCGGGACGTGCTCCCGGAGCCTCATCTACCATTACCTCCACAGGATACAGCCGCCTCACACGAAGTTGATGTAGTTCCCGGTGGCCTTTGTCCTTCTCTCAATCATTTAGATCCATCAGCCTCCCTATCCATGTCCGACTCGACCACTCGGATCGTCCAACTTCCTTCGCACCCCCCAAAGCCACAACAATCTGTCGTAGCCACGCAAATCAATTCGTTTGGCTTATTTCGTTTATACGACGAAGGCTCCGTTCCACTTAATGACCCAGAAGATCCGTGTGGGGGTAATACACTTCCACCAGCTCCAGCCGAACATGTTATGTCTCCATCCAATCAAGGAAATCTGTTTCATCCGTACCCGAACGAAAGTTCATGGCGCGTCGGTGATTGGTATTGGGACCGTGGTGTTCAGAAGTCCAAAAAAGGTTTTCAAGACCTTGTTGATATTATCACGGACCCAGACTTCCGGCCAGGGGACCTGCGTCAAACTAATTGGGTTGCAATCAACCGAGAACTTGGTGGCTCAGGCGCCCGGGCTGCATCTGACATCTCACCTAATCCACAAGACTGGTTGCCTGAGGATGACGGTTGGAGGCAAAGGAACATTACTATCTCTGTTCCATTTCCTCGGCGCTCGTTACATCCCGGCCCAAGAGAGTACGTGATCCCTGGCTTCTATCGTCGATCTCTTGTTTCAGTAATTCGCGATAAGCTTTCGGATCCTGCGAGGTGCAGGTCCTTTCGCTTCGAGCCTTACTCCCTGCGTTGGAAACCGTCACCTACGGCTGATGATATCGGTGTATACGGCGAACTATTTTATTCTGAAGCGTTTGTTACAATGCACCGTCAATTGCAGGACACCCCACCAGATATTTCTGGCAGTTGTACTTTACCTCGACGGATCGTGGCCCTAATGTTTTGGTCTGATTCTACCCATTTGACTTCTTTCGGCGACGCAAAATTGTGGCCGCTCTATCTTTATTTCGGTAACGAATCAAAATATCAGCGATGTTGTCCCACATCGGATCTTTGCTCACATGTAGCGTACTTCCAGACTGTAAGTGTTTGTAGTTTGCAGAAATTCATAACTCATTGTCCTTCGAATATAGCTGCCTGACGAATTCAAAGATTTCGCAATGGAGCATTACGGAGGCGGCAAATTACCCGGCGACCAATTTTTCACACATTGTCGCAGAGAATTGTTTCACGCGCAATGGAAGGATCTATTAGATGACGAATTTTTGCAAGCATATCAACACGGTATGCCGTTCATGTGTGGGGACGGCATCAGGAGGCGTCTATTCCCCCGAATATTCACGTATTCGGCCGATTACCCTGAAAAGTGGGTTTAGTTATTTTGATCAATCTGTAACTGAAGCTAGTGCTGCAGGGTGCTTATTGCCAATATCCGTAACCTCGGCGGATGTCCGTGTCCCCGATGCTTGATTCCTAAAGACAAGGTACAAGACGTGGCTACCGAGAGTGATATGCTGCAACGGGCTGCATTGTCTCGGCATGATACTGTAGAAAGACGCACGAAGGTCTCCTCTGCGCGCGATCTCATTTACGGGCAACATTACGTTGTCGATACCCTTCAGGTTGAAGAACTCCTCAAGTCGGAATCTCTGGTTCCAACTGTCGTATGTATTCTTAGATTTTGAATGCAGTCAATCTCATACTTCTGTTTTCTAGAACGCGTTTTCTGAGCAACTCAGCCCTATGGGGTTTGATTTCTTCTTAATGCTCGTTGTTGATTTACTTCACGAATTTGAACTCGGCCTTTGGAAAGCCGTCTTTATTCACTTACTTCGCATATTGGATAGTCTAAAGGGCAATGTACTGGCTGAATTTGATCGCCGGTGAGAACTAAATATTCTATTGATGAGTTCTATCCGGTCTAACTACAAAAAGCTTCCGTCAGGTATCGACATTTGGTCGGGACACCATCCGGCGTTTCCGGAAGAATGTTTCCGAGATGAAGCAGTTTGCTGCAAGAGACTTCGAAGATGTACTACAGGTCCGTGCTTTGTGTGGCTTCCTATTTTCTCCAGCTGGTTGACCGTGACGGGATCTTTTGGACAGTGTTCGATCCCGGTCTTTGCTGGCTTGCTACCAGAACCTCATAACACACAAGTACTACGGCTGCTGTTTGTCCTTTGCCACTGGCACGGTCTGGCTAAGCTCCGTGTTCACACTGATGAGACGCTTTGTGTCTTCGAGATGATGACCAAGGACCTTGGCGATCGTGTTCGCTACTTTGCCTTCAACACCTGTCCGAACTTTGGAACAAAAGAATTGCCTCGTGAGGCCGAAGCTCGACGTCGACGACTCGCCCAGCAACAACAAGGCAGATCAGGCCAAACACAAGATACCGCATCGCATGCGCAGGCACGACAACCCAAGACACTGAATCTCCGAACGTATAAGCTGCATGCCCTGGCTGACTACCCGTCACAAATTCGGATGTATGGCACAACGGATTCTTATTCTACACAATCTGTACGTGCCATGCTTCCTCGAGGCAATAGTTGTATGCATAAAACCGTTAATTCAGGGAGAGCTGGAGCACCGTATAAGCAAAGGTCGGTTCAGGAGAACCAGTCGAAAAGCTTACATACCGCAGCTGGCTTCCATAGAGCGGCGGCAAGCTCGCATCCGTTGCATTCGCATGAAGCGTGATGCGCTCCGTCTCACAGATCCAGTGCCAGACTTACCTGACGAACACCATGTCATTGGTCGTTCTCAGAATTTTCCTGAAGAACTTACCAGATTCGTGCAAAGTAACATTGAGGATCCTGCTGCTAGAGTAAGTCTGCATCATCCTTTCGTGTTGGCTCACTGAATTTATAGGAAACGTTGCATAGGATTTTGTTTTAAAGCTGAAGGCGCATATTCACCCCCGCATTGCAATAATCCACAGAGGGAGTACACTGGTACATGACTTGGATACGGTGCTTGATGCTACCCCGGAGCTTTCGGAAAGTGACGCTCTCCTTCGTCTATCCCAGCTGAACCACGTGGTGTTCCATGGAAACAAAATTTATCGACACCGTTTGCTTCGTATCAATTACACCAGCTATGACCTTCGGCGGGAGTTCGACACCATCAACCCTCGAACTGACCACCGGGACGTGATGTTATTGTCGAATTCGGATGACGGTGACCACCCATTTACTTACGCGCGGGTATTGGGAATCTTTCATGCCAATGTTATATACACCGGACCTGGATCAAGAGACTTTCGGGCACGTCGGATGGAGTTCTTGTGGGTGAGGTGGTTTGAAGTCGTGCGGGACCGTACTACAACCTCAGGATGGGAGCAAAACCTCCTAGACACTGTCAAGTTTTTGCCGATATCAGACGAGGATGGATTTGGATTTGTCGACCCCGCCGATGTGCTCCGAGGTTGCCACCTTATCCCCTCTTTCGCCGATGGTCGGCTCCATTCCGATGGGATTGCGCTGTCTCAATGTGCCGGTGATGCTGACGATTGGGGATGTTACTACATCAATAGGTAGGTCGTTCTAGAGAGTACTTATTCGGTTTGCCTGATGCATTCTAGATTTGTTGACCGTGATATGGTGATGCGTTATCACTGGGGACTTGGCATCGGCCATACTTATTCACACTCAACGTCGACGGCTTGCACCAATTCAGACTCGGAACATCATACCTCCGTTCGTCCTTCACCTCAGCTTGAAGTTTCTAGCAACGAGACCAATGGGTCCGAAAACCATACAAGCCACGTCGAATACAAGATCGACGACTTGGAACATTATGTGATGGACCAGGAGTCGGAGCTTGAGTTTGAACTTCTGCCAGACTCTGACTCGGACGGGTCGGACTTGGGCTCCGATTCCGAGTCTGAGTCAGTCTTGGAAGACCACGCTGATATGGATGGATGGGAAGATTTGGAGTTGGAAGCTTTGAATGGATACGAATTTTAGGTCGCAGGTTTTAGATTGCATACTTCTCAAACTCTTATGACACGATCAATTTCAGCGCGTCCGCCGAGTCACTTGTTATCTTTTCGTCGTAGTAGTATACTTGTACGAGTCGCAACTTCAACTTCAGACGACGGTACAGTGTCAATTTATAAGTAGAGCAGTACCTCGACTGTCAGTGACTCAGTGTTGTGCCCAGACATCATTGGGACGAGTTCCAGAATGCTAAAGTCCGGCCGGGTACATTTTCTGTCCGTGGTACATATTATTGGAGGATCTGAAAGTTGCTGGGATACAAATTTATTGATGTGACGCGACTTCTACTATATCTCTGCAAGATATCTTCAAGGTCATCGAGACTACTGAATATCTGCACGATTGAATGGATATCGCTGTTCCGAGTACCCGGTCATTCTCCATTTCTTTATCTCTTCAAGTTCCGACAGGCTGACGTTTCACTAGCAAGTTCGCGCGCTTGCGACTCCCTGTTCATAACACCCATATTTTCGATCGTCTAGCCCGCAATATTGGAGCTGTCGCAAAACAAATTCCACGGGTTATTTGACGTCGATGATCCAGCGCGGAGCGCTGAGCGTGTACTAGTAGTACTGTGTTCAACGCCTGCCGCACAGCAGCCGAGCCTGAGTGAGTCGCCCACAATGTTGTTTTTTCTTCTTTCGCCGTTTCTTTCAACTCCACTCCATTTCTCATCTCACTCATTCACCTTTCTTTTTCCTAGGCAATATAAGGATGCCCTCTGCGTATCGAACAGAATCAATGTGGAGTTATAGAACTTCAAAGTCTGGGTTCGTTCTCGCTTGATTCGTCTGTGGTATCATTCCAGGTTTCGATCCCTTCTTTCCTAGGATAGATGTGAAGGTAGGCAGTCCGATCACGCCGCCAAAGGGATCGACCACGAGCGCAAACGAGGCCGATGGGGAGGAGACGGAGACGGAGGCCACGGGGAAGAAGAATACGTTTGAGGGAGTGCCTTGACACAAACACCGTGAAAGCTTTTCAGTGGCGAGCACCAAGGCACCCACTATTGCGCCCCGCCTCAATAAAAGTGCTGCTTTGAGGAAGGAAGGTCGTCCTCCACCGACCAGTTTCATGTGTAAGTGATTCTTCTTGTGGCGTTCTTCAGATTGATGAGATGTTCGGTAGTCCGTGGGCCTACGGAACCAAAGACGCCCGGTTCGGGGACGCATTCCTCTGTTATGAGCGCGTATCGCGACAAAGGCGAATCGTCGTGGGGTCGTCCCGTTTCTGTAATACCGCCCCGCTTGTCGGTGCTATCGTGTCGAGTCAGAGCAACTCACCCCAGACATCGAGCAGCGGTACCGGCCCTGGTCCGCTCAGTACGACAAACACGACCTCCTATGACAGCGAAGAGGCGCCGAATGGCGTCACATCTCCCACGAAGAAAGTGCGCCGTCCCAGTACTTTGCAAGCGCCCATGATTGCGCCTCGCGCAAATAAGAGTGCATTGCTGCGCGCTCAGAAGCAATCGACGGGGCAAATGCGTCAAAGCGTTGACGCATTGACGACTGGCCTGCATGCACTTCCTCTACATTGAATCTCTTTGAGCATGATTTCAATTATTTACCCTTTTTTCATCTTGTGCGATATATAGGTGGCAGAGAACGTACACTCTGTAACATGTTAGAACTT
>JBBPPO010000160.1:0-15175 GCA_038092055.1 Leccinum glutinopallens
CCGAAGCCTTCCAGTGACGGGATCTAGAAAATAAAACTCCGATATTCGAGCGAGGCTGCTTATGACTATGAATGTTTGTGATGCGCCTAGTACTTATCGACTCAACAGGACAAATACCGCTCGCTTCCCTGCGATTTGCGTCATCATCCATGCGGTTCTCTAGTGCCGCTGGGTCTTTCCCTATCTCTTAGTATTCATGTTTTCGTAAGCGGCGCCCGGGAGCGCCAGTCCCCTAACTCCCGTATTTATCAGTACTGACTGAGCACAAAGACGGAAGGTGCAATATTCTATATAATTCGGCAGTAAACTTTCGGATAGAACTGAGGTTCTGTGGTGTATTGTATGTAGTGTAATTACATACAATTTCACTTCGTGACCCTTCTTACGTGTGCCGACGAGCACAGTCCATCTACAGAAAAGGTCGTGGCGGCAACGGGCAGGATTAAAAGTGATGGAATAGCGCGATGAGTATAGCGTGTGGTGAGGTGTGGGACAAAGAACGGGGCGAATGGAGGCGCGGACGAGCGACGTACGCATGTCCGTCCTCGTCCTTGCTGGTGGTGTACTCGCCGGGTATGTCTCAGCTCTTCTGTCAGATGGTACACTCTCTGATTTGCACCAGACTCACTCTCGGACTCATGGGTCTCGACGAACTCCTCTTGTCACGTCCATTCGTCCCTCATCGCGCCTCGTATTGAGTCTTATGCAGAGAGGTCATCATTGGGTCCTCGTCGTCATTACTCCTGCCTGCATCACTTTACATTTTCGCTCACATATCTGGTCAGTTTCTTCCCCTTGCCAATGTTATCCGTATACCTTCCGTTTTCACCCCCACCACCCTAGATCATCAACAAGAGCTTGCCCGTCTTCCTGGATAGTGCAGTAAGTACATATACACTCTTATCCGTTCGTACCTTGCCTGAACTCGTTCTCTAGCTCGGAGGTGGTTTAGCTGCCGTCGCCATCTCTACGACGGCTATTGGTACGAGTCGCATGTGCATCTGACCGCTTCTGCCCTCTCATTTTTGATCCCTCGACCAGTCATCTTTGGGTACATCTTGCGTTGCTATCTCATCCCCATCTAAGGGTCACGGTAGGCTGACGCGAAAACGGAAACGGAAACAGAAACAGAAACGTACAGGTCACGCGAAAGTCGCAAGCAAAGCCGAACTCAAGGCCACCGCCCAACGCGGACCGTCTATGGCAGCGATGGTGGGCATGGGCAGAAACTCGAGCTCCGAAAAGGCGGAGGGAGATCGACGAGGAATTTGTTGACCTGAGGGTGGGTCATCGTTCGTCGCTCGATAAGGGCAGCACCGGCGCAGAAGGCGCCGGGGGTGGTGGAGCGTGCATGAACGCCCGAACACTGCGTGTTCGCTCGAGCTCGTGGGCGTGAGTAAGAGTTGCTACAGACCTTTTGTCAAACTTGAGGTCTAGGCATTCGTGGAGCTCCTGGGCAAGCTGAGAATGCCGCCGTGCAGAACGTTGGCTCCTGTGAGCATTGGTTCACAATTCCCAGCGGATGCTCGTGTCTAGAAAAAATTACAATTATAACAGGTACCAGGAGCGGAATGGAGGCAGGCAGAAAAACCACACCTTTGGCCACCACCCTCTGCGCCTCGTTCCGATACTCGGTGACGAGCCACTCAATCCCCTGATTATACTCTACCAGATCCAACGTCAGCCCACACGTCTGCATCGTTTCCATCAACGATACGATGTACGTTATCAAACGAGCAATGTAATTGCCTGTTATGGCTTCAGCATGCTCAATGCAACAGCGATTGCTTGTGCGTGCTTCCAATGGCAATCCGACCTTTGGCAGACTTGCATGCAGCAGGAAGCGCCTTCGTGACAAGGTTAGAATCTGTACGAGCGTAAAGCATTGAAGAAACTTGCAAAATACATCATTCCTGCAGCGCTGAAGCTGAGAGCTGAAGTGCTGAGAGTAAACAACTTGTTTCTCAGCAAAATCTGAATGAGGAGCTGGTTTCATGACGAACAGCCAGCTTAGTAGTAAAATCTGGATGATCAAAGCGACAGCACCGAGTGAGGTTTCCGACTCCGACGTTCCGTTGTCATGCCCGACAACGTTCAAATCAGTGCATCAGTACTCAGTACTCAGTCCCCGACTCGGGTGACCAGCCAGGTTTGTTTGGTCACGGGGCCGTCGTGTGACCATGTCACAGTGACATAGGTATAGGGGTCTGAGCCGCTAGTGATAACTTATAATAGGCGCAAATAATGGCGCGCACTCATGAACCACGGTAGTTCATGCGCATAAAGACCCGTAGCCAGTGCATTTTTCTTAAAATTGATTCCAGGGGGTTGATCTTCCATGGACCATTCGCCGTGTGTCTGTCCTTCGATGCAGTTAACAAGAGCATTTATCTATTATGATATGTAGTGGGCACACGAAGGCGTCATGTGGAATGCATGACACGATCGTTTCAAATTCAATATATTTGGCTTTCCGCCAGCTTTGGATCAAACAGACACCATCGTAAATGGACGAGGGCGAAGTGTGCCATAGATCGTGCACTCGACACGTTGAAGAAGAGACCGTGACTGTAGCTCGCCATGGAAAAGGAGCCGAGGTAGATCAGCATGGAGAGCAGTACCACTGGCAGACTCCTCGCTCGTCTAAGAGACAAAGAGGTCGGTCCAGTGTTGACCCGTGGCAGGCTGGAGAACACCCCGGCGGATATTTTTTCGACGTGACTCCGTCGGAGAGTGACTCAGGTGGCTCTACTAGTACGTCTTACAACTGCGACGGTTCACGGTCGTCCATCACATCCTCCGTCGGCACCGTACGTCGAAAACGGGTCAGATTGGATCTCAGGTGTCTCGAGCGAGTCTCGAGAGCGGATGAACTTGAAGAGAAAAGAGTACCCCAAAACAATCGACAAGTTATTGTCCCAGCCGCCCCGAATTCAAGTTCCCGCTTACAGGGCTTAATAACTTAGAACATCCTCGGGGGACGTTATGTCAACCTCGACTCTGTACTCGGGTACTACTATTCCCCCAATTCAACCGAAAAACACACGGAGAAAATCGGAGACCTCGAGTTCTCGTTCGCGTTGACCACTTTTGAGCGATCGGTTGACACTGCGGCATCCGATTGGATTGCCGCAAGGGGACCAATTGAGCGAGCCTGATAATCAGATAATCGAATCGTGTTCCCTTTCTGAGCCGATTTCATGAATATGGAGAGTTCATTTCACAAATGTTCAGCCAACACCAGCCCGACTTTCACGTCCGTGTTACTATTCAATTCGACAAACTTGAAGTCTCGCCCCCAGACCACATAATCCCATTAGAATATGAATAATAGAAAATTTCCTGCACGAAAAAAGTGATTTCATATGTTCATTTACCATGATTTTCGACAGCAGTGCACAGATATGATTGTAATTCCTTGGCATTGTTTCGGCGACCACAAATGGTCACTGACTGGTAGTCCGGTGCCAGTTCTGGTGCCGTCTTCGACTCTGGTGCAGTCAATGATGCTAGTATTCCCTTTTGTCGCCACTGAGCAGTTTAAGCACGATTTACATAAATTTGTAGTACACATATTATGTCGCAACCTTTCGACTCGCTTGCTCCTTTTCTCGGTGGCACCGACTAGCCCGCCAAGTGGCCCGGGGGGTCCCTACTTAGAACTTGGGTTACCCTTCTACGCCGTACCTGACGCGGGCCACGGGACTGGATCATGCCGAGTTTACTGCCAGGGTTTGACAGAGCGCAGGGCAAGGTATCTGAGTGTGTGAGCATCGTGGGGGAGCCTGTGAGTCATCCTTCCAAACTGTACTGGTGTGCATTAATTAATATCCAATTCTTGAAGACAACACCTTCGAGATGCCGAATCGGATTGCCCGTTTGTTCTGAAGAACGGATGCATGCAACATGGCATAGATAAACCCTTTCAACGAAGCCAGACAAGTCGCACGCCAATACTTGTACGTTCACCTTACTGTGATGATCTGCTTCAATGGACCGACTCAGTGACTGAGTCTGAGACTATGTCAAATCCATTACAGAGGCTGACTCGGATTGACGAGGCGCCGAAACGAGTGCTTCGCGACGCTACCACTGCCACATCAATATCGGGTTTTATTTATTTTTAGAGTCCATATCAGCGCTTAGTAAAGCAGAAACTGTCATCGTAAGTATGCGCCTGATAGCTTGGCATTGGTATCATGAAACGTTTGGGGACGAACATCACCATCGATATCATCGCGGGAAAGGTTTCGGCGAGTGATCGAACGCATCGCGCCACGATGCTGCTGTGCGACTTGATGAGCGACATGGTAAGACGGCGAGTTCTATATAGTAATTAGTAGGTCTTGTGCCATCCCGAGCCTGAGCCCTGTCGGGAATCTCCTCCTCAGAAAATGGGTCGCTGAGGCGCTGAAGTGACATTCTGGAATATCATTTGATGGTTGTGTTGCATGGGTCTCAAATTGAGCAGTGGTATTAAATAATTAGAATCCTGGGGGGAGGGTAATTGAAACGGTCAGTACCCCGCAATACAAAATGCAGCCACAATCGTCACGTGATAGCCCCTCCAGTCACAAGATGGTACACTCTTATAATACGGAATCCAGAGAAACGGTCTGACTCCCCTGATCGGAGCGATGTCTCCTCCATCGTCGACACCGATATGTATGTCAGGCCTCAGGCGTCAACGCTATCCTTAGCAGTAAGGCCGGGTCAAACAGCGTTGGTGAGAGCCATTATGCCTTCAAGTCCTTCTTTTCTTCCTCTCCTTCAAGTCCTCCTCCATATTCTTCTCTCACCGCCCGTTGTCTTTCATACTGTTCCTCACGCACAGCCAATAACGTCTCCCGGTGCGCCTTCTACTCTGGTTCAACCGCTTCATTGTCGCCACAGCCTGGTTTGCGTCTGACTTTCACGAGTAACGGGCACTCTTTTTTGTGGTACGCGTGCTCGACGTCGTCGACCGCTTCGCAGCGACCCACACCGCTCGTGGATATCATTTTGCTCCTTTTCTAGCTGCTTCGACTTGGAGACACAACAGTCTGTCCTTGCTCGAGTCCTCCATATCCTGTACAAGGTATCAGCGATAGAGAGAATGATAAAGGGACTAGGACGCACCGCGATCGACAACTTGAGCCCACCGCGCTTCATCAAGTCCTGAGCGAGCCTCTTGGTCTTTTCCGTCCTGATCAACTCGATCTCCCGTCTCGCGCGTTCGATCTCTTTTTCTTTCTGGGATCTTCCTTTTCTTTCTGCTCTTCGAAGCCTTCTTGGCGCGCGTGAGCTCCCCACAGCGGGGCACCTTTTGCTTTTCTTTGTGTACGCTCAGCTCCAAGAGGAGCTCCCTGCGGCGTGCGATGAGGGCTTTGCGCAGAGAGAGGGCGTGCCGTTCGGATCACGCGCACAGTTGTGGAGTGCCGTTATGAGGGTGCTCAAGCGGGTACGCGGGAGCTCTGCTAAGGACGGCTGGACGGTAGTGTTGTCGTTGGGCGAGGGGCCGCTCGGACCGGAGACGGTGCTGTAGACCTGGGAGAGTTAAGAGAGGAGGCGGGAGAGCAGGGCACAGGAGCCTGAAAGGAGGGGGCGGAAGCCAGTATATGGAGAGTCGCTAACAGTGAGGGGAGGATGGGCGCTGTGGATGCGCAGAGGGGTTGAACGAACGAGAAGGCCGTAGAGGATCTTTATCTGCGCTGGAGCATACCTCTCGAAAGCTGGAAAACATGAGGGAGTGTTGGTAGGAGACCGACGCAAGTAGGCCTTGGGTAGTCCAAGGAGGGCGGCGGGTACTTTTGAAGCGGGCGTCGCCTTCCCGGTATGCTGCCCGAGTGGGATTTCGAATGTGCTAACGAGGCTGGACTGAGGCGGCGTTACAGTGGGAGAGGGAGTTTCTGCTAGTGAGGCGAGATAATTTGCCATCATGGCTGCGCGGGGTGCCATGACAGGGAGGTTCTGGACATCCAGGGACGTGTTGAGTTCGTGTCGAGTGGCGAGCGATGACCTTGAACTGGCTTTAGACAACTTCAAGTTGCTGAAGGGAATTGAACGAGCGTTTCGACTCAAATTTTGAGCGATGTTTTGTTGTATCGCTGCTCCGAATTGTTGAATGACAAGTGAGATCTTGAGATCTCATCACTCCTACTTTGCTTCTTTATCCATTATTCACTGGCAGCAGATTCTTTCTGGCTCAATTCCAAAGATTCTTAAATCGGCTTGTCTGCGGTCTCTTCGACGATGGTTTCTCCTGCCATACGAGGGTTACTCATCGATATTTCCGGTACGCTCTTGATAGGATCGTCCGCCATCCCTGGCGCCGCCCAAGCGCTCGCGAAACTTCGTGCCGCACACATCCCTTTCCGTCTCTGCAGCAACACCAGCAAGGAGTCTAGCGATGTCATACACAACTTGAAGAGGATGCGGGAAGCCGGACTGGACGTGCACCGAGCGGAGGTTTGGACGAGCATCGGTGCGCTTAAGGCAGTGTTGAAGCAGTTGGAGGTGAAGAGGTAGGCTTTATCTTCCTCTCGATTCACCTCGCATAGCACCTTCAGATGTCTCTGTCTCTTCCTGCTCATCGTGCTCTGTGTCGGGTCACCATCTAGGCCATACATGCTACTCTCTCCCCCGCTTTGGAAGAATGTACAGATAGGGTCGATACAAGTTCTGCTGTACCCGAATCGGCGTCGTCATCATTGCCATACGATGCGGTCGTCGTAGGGCTCGCACCTGCCCTGCTCGACTACGCCCATCTCAACGCTGCCTTCCGGATCCTCGTCGGCGAGGACCGACCCCGAGATGCCTCAACCCCACCATCTCAAGTCCACCACTCGGGCGGCGCAACATCATCCGGCCCACACCGCGCCCCGCTCATCGCCCTACATAAAGCGCGCTATATCGAAGCCTCTGACCATGCCCTATCCCTTGGCCTAGGCCCGTTCGTGCTCGCGCTTGAGGACGCCGCGCGAACGTCCGCAACCGTCGTCGGGAAGCCCACGCGCGCCTTCTTAGAGACCGTGATCTCAGACGCGATTTCCATGTTCCTGCCCCGCCTCAACCTCCGCACCTCTGGGAAGGGATCGCAGTGATAGGCGACGACGTGCACGCAGATCTCGGTGAGGGCGCCGTTGAACTCGGTCTCTGGCGTGACCTGGGTACGTTCATATCATTTACCCGACACATCACACCATCCGTTCCCGTGTACTGACCGCGTTTGAACGGGCAGTGCAAACTGGCAAGTATCGATCGGGAGACGAAGGAAGGTCGAATGAGTCACCACCTGATCAAGTCTGTGGATCGTTTGCCAAGTTCGTAGACGTGTTGCTCGAGCAGCACCAGACGGCATCATGATGTTTTTTCGTACTATTTACGGTCGACGTGTTAGAGTATGTGGTTGCCATAGTACGATGACACCACACTATATCAGTAGATGCACTACATGTACTGTACGCTGGACTACTTACCCATCAGTATCCTGTCAGCTTCGGGCGAGCCAGCAGGAGGTACGTCTTTCCGAAGCGAGACAGCGACCGGCGAAACACCCTCGTTGTATGCCAACGCAAATACGACATCCATGTCTACAAACAGGTCAGTAGACGGGAAAGGCTACCAACGCGGTGTAGACGCACCCTCGAGCGAACGACCCGCAGTCTCGGGGAAGAAAAAATACACGACGGGTATGATGAAGGCGTTCAGGGCGGCAAACACTGGGACGAGGCATAAGAACCATCGGACACCTGAACGCTGATCAATGAGTGCAGAAGACGTACCGATATACGTTCCCCACGAGATGTTGTTGAAAGATGGCCCCGTGACCATCACGACCATGAAATTGAAGATCCAATTCGACGCTAAACTTGACCATCAGCACACGTACACTACATTCCCACCAACGCACCTGTGCTAAGCGCATTGGCGGGCGCACGGATATCCAGTCCCACGATCTCAGCAGGCTGCCATGTATAATTCGTCGACTGAGATTCAAACACACGAAAAAGCAAAGCCAGACGTACGTATAACCACGTCATGCCCAACCACCCGACAGCAAAGAAGGAATTGAAGACGAATAGCAGCACAGAGCTCACGACCTGCGCTGCGCTACCTTTGACGCTCCCGAGCACCGCGAGGAGCACCATCGTCAGGCACTGTCCCACAGCGCCGAAGAGCATCAACTTTCGTCGACCGATGCGATCGATCAGGAAGATGGCAACGAGAGAAGCGAGGAAGTACTCCGTGCCGTTGGCAGCGGCGATAATGCGGGATGTGACGTCGGAAAGGCCAAGGCGTTGGAACAGCAGTGTCTAGGAAACACTGATCAGGCCACCAATAGAAATTGACAAGATAAAGAACTGCATAGCTATGGAGGCATTCGATGAGTCGAGAACGAGAAACAAACGAGCCTCTACACGCACTACGTGATCAAGTTGATACCGGTGATCTGCTGGAAGCACTGGATAATGACGCCTAGGGAGGCTCGTCTGAGGTTCTGAGAACGTCCGCCGGTAAAGAGCTGTCTCAGCGGTAAACGCGAAGTTTTGGCCTTGTTGTTGCCATGAAGATCGCGAGACCCTTCTTCGATTTCCATGGCTTCCCGAATGGCGTGATAGGTCCTTTTGACTTCAGGGTCGCTGAACGGCTTGTCTTCCAAGGCTGAAATGACGGCTGCAGCTTCGGCGTGGCGCCCATGTTTCACAAACCTTATCGGATTGTTTGAGCATTTGTCACGAGAAGTCGAAGAACCTCACCATCTCGGAGATTCTGGAAGCTGGCAGATGGTCACCACTAATGAGCATCGTAAGGGTCCGGACACGTACAAAACCGATCCCAAAGATCATGACTAGGGCGAGGACGATCTGGAGTGCAATGGGCACTCGCCACTGAGCAGAGGAGGCAGACACCCAGTACCTACAAACTGTGAATCACGCGTAGTTCACATCCGAGAGGTGGAACGTACAGTGCGAAATCAACCCACTGATGGATAGATAAGTAGTTCAGTCTTTAGGGAAACGGGTCAGGGACGACGCTAGCTCACATAACTACAAGTGCAGCTCGGTCAGCAATCACCAGAAAGAGACTAACAGCACTTTGAGAGATTCCACGCACGATATCATGGTACCAAAAGTGATCAGACTACCTTCAATCATGATCAAGCTGCCTCTCTGGGCAGCAGGAGAACATTCCGCATGGTAGGAGGGCACCGTCGACGTCTAACACGGAATCAGCACGCAGGAACATGACGAGGATTTAAATTGACGCACATTGAGTCCGTTCCCGAGACCAGTGACGATACGTGCAACGACGAGCTGAGCGTAGCTGTAGGACGTTGCCTGTAGGACGGCGCCGACGATCATGATGCAGCCTCCGACGACGATCGTCTTTCGGCGGCCCAGTCGATCGCCAAGCCATAGATTCGACAGGGCGCCAATCAGACAGCCGATTTCCTAGAGAGGTTGATTCCCGTGGGCATCGTGAGCACGGCATGCGCGATAGGCGAGGAATTGACCTACGTAGATGGCGACTACGAAGCTCTGGAGTGTTGCATGATTGGGATGGCTCGCGTCCACGACCACCTGGGGGAATACCTTTTCGAACTATCTCGGACATGAAGCAATGAACATGACGTGCAAGAGGGAGGGGACTGGGCTGACGAACCTGACCGGCTGTCAACAACGCTGACATGACGCCTTGATCGTATCTGGACCGGGTAAGCTCGAAGTTGCACCATGTGTTCAAACGGAAGCATACCCAAACAGCGTAAACCCGGTTCCTGCGACGAATGCCAACGAAGCCGTCAAGGCCCTACCTCGCAAAGACAGGGCATGGCTCTCCACGTCCGCTTCGCAAAGTTCGGGATCCGATTTTTCATGTACTGTGGGTGTCTTCCCATCTGTCAGTGTCTTCATTCCGGACATTCGACTCGGAGTGTTTGCAGGTAGAATCTGGGATGGTATCTGTTACCACTTGCCATGCTTCTGCAACATCCTTATCGCATGAGTTCGGTAGAACCCGTGCTATATTTGCTAGTCTCGTCACCAGGAAGGCATCTGCAGTGACTTGAGCAGTCGAGTTACTCGAGTAGTACCAGGTTCCGCTGTTTGGTTCATGGCCACTCTCCTACCCCCTGGGTGCGCAGTTTTGTGCAGTTCATTCCCATGCTTGAGCTTCACCATTAGCGGCACTGACATCACATTGAAGTGACATCACAAGTACTTTAAGAGCTGTGGCGTATAAAGAAGAGAATATACAGAACCAGAATCAACGACAGGTTTGTTACCGGTCAATCAGGGATGCCCTTCCAAGCGCAGGGGGAGAGGGAGGGCAGGCGAGATAGACGAATACATGGGTTAACAGACATCTATGCGTCTGACGAACGCACCTCATTGTATAAAGTGAATACTGAGTACTGAGTACTGAGTAATCCTACAAGTAACAGTAATCCTTCAAGCTTGCTTTCAGATTTCAAGCTCCGCACACTCATCCAACACGCAGACGCCACACGTTTTCCCATCCGCGGTATGCGCACACCTTCAAGACCGAAGCACGATATGATTCGGACATCACCAGGCCCAGCGCTCTTGCATGGTAGCGGGGCAATCGATGCAGATGATCATTTTGCGAAATCTTCGCCATGTCTTCGTGCAGATAGAACTCCCATCTCCTCCGAGTCATCTCTCTCCATGGACCTTGCCCCTTCCTCCCCGCTCCTTCCTTCTTCTTCTCCTAGCGCCAATACCGCCTCCGTTTTCTCCGATTGTCCTGAACATAAACAACAATTGAAAGAGGGTGGTTACAGGCTCCACAGTCCATCAAGAGGATGGACCCCTTATCGCCGACCAGTCGCTATCCTGGCGCATGCTCTAGAGCTACGTTTCACTGAGAAAACACTGCGGCCCGGAGGAGATGGGCTATCTCTCGATGAAGTTAAGAAGGTATTATCACGAATATCTTCGTCGTTGATGCAAGTAACATTGTCACAGGGTCAGTCGCTTTTCAGCGCGGGCCTGAAACGGCTACCCAATAAGGCTCTTGAACACGCCATTCTGATGAAGCATGCAAGCCGGGAGACCAGGCGTTTCCGCGCCTTGGCCTCGGCGTGGGAGTTGAAAGAGGCTCGGCACTACTGCAGCTACCTCACCACTGAACACCAACTTCACAAGATCGATTTTTCCAGAGACATAGCTGCTTTAGAAACTCTCATACGATTCCGACACGAGACATACAAAGAAGAACTGCAGTCGATGGCAAGTGCGAACGCTCAGCTCGACACCCTTGAAGCAGAAGTCGAATCACGTATTGGCACTGGTTCACCTGAACCCCCTGGCTCTGCGTCCCCCAATCATGAAGACCTCGAGGAAGATTCCCTCCCCGTCTCCCCTTCAGGTGATCTCCTTCCAGTTGCTTCTGATGATGAAGACGACGCTATCTGGTGAGCAGGAGCAGGAGGAATGTCTGTGTGACCTTTTTTTTCATGATAAGTACATATGTCCATATGTAACAAGGCCCCAGACTCGTTAGCATTATGTGTTTCTCTTCAGCTGTGTTCATGTTGCAACTCAAATCGTTGGCCGCATACTGTTGTACTCGATAGCATGCCTGGATACCATTTCGGATAACGTTGTATGTTGTTCTCAAACTATAGTGTCGTTTGCAATATTCACAGTTTATTTGAATTGTACCAGTGGCCGCCATTGTATCCTGAACCAAGCTATCATATCTTCATCCATGCTGTTGCTGCTGTCGAAATACAATAACTTCCATACTGTGCCGATCCAGCTAAATCACTTTCTGAAATATCAGTTCGTTGATGCGGCTTGCACCTGTGTCTGTCACAGTTTTACAGGTATTCAAGTTGTGCCGGGGTTGTACATATTGGATGATGTCGCATTTGATACAAAATGCTCTCTGTAGAGACGGTTTCTCGAGTTTATTGGACTTGGATCCGACTCGGAGTCCGAGCTTTCAGCGGTGCTACTTTCCACGAGTTTCGGTTACCACCGGCAGAAGCGATCATTTGCGAGCACTGGCATACCATTTGAATCAATAAGAAGATTCGTCTATGCCTTCCTACCTGACTCGCTGCTGAGGGCCTGTCTATGGGACCCACATGACGGACTCAGACGGAGTCTATGCAAGAAGGAGCTCTCATCAGTTTATCATTGTCGCCATCTTGAATATTGTTTGCTCACCTGCGATCTCGAAAGATATGTACGGGGCTAGCATGAGTCTCTGGTTCCCAGTGCACCGCACAGACTGTGGACAGTTCAAGTTGAACTGCCCGGGACTCCTTCCCATTTGATTCCATTGGCACGCAAATAAGCGTTCCCTGTGAGAGTACTCATCGGATCATGCCAGTGAGGGAGTGCCGAGTTTCCGCAAGTCACTTGCAACCCCAAACTTAATCCTTTTCCCGGCCTGCAGTGAGTACACTCCTAAGTTTTGACCTTCAAGTGCCACAGCTTTATTCCCTTAGCTTTGCCAAACCTTGCAGTTCTATCATCTGACGACTGAAGCATTCCCGAAACTCTCTGTCCCCGAATTGACCTTCGAATCGTGAGTTTAGCGATATACAAAGTACCGTAACACACTAGACCTTCTACCAACCGGCGACCCCCAAAACCTCTGGGTCAGACGATCCTCGCTCAGGCTTATTGCACGATTTCATCTATGTTTTGTAGCACGATGACGCTTTTTTACTACTGCATGTATGTTCCGAGGCAAAGTGTGCCATATAGAGGTAGTAACCGTAGTAGTATGTAAGTGGACGTCCCTGTTTGTGGAGACCTACCTACTTGCGGCCAAGGTAACATTCACCGTTTCAGAGGCATAAGTTTGTGTTATTCGTCACCGTGGGTGTTGTTTACCGTGCCTCCGACTCAGCCCGGGCCTGAGTGAGGTCTGGGAGACCTTCTGAGTCACTGCATAATTGCAACTCAAAACTGCAACTTATTCGTCAAATAGGTATTAGTGTGTGTTCTGCAGTGACATACCACCTGATCAACATGGTTTAGGTGGGTTTCGGATAATGTGTCTATTGTGCTCACTTGCTCTAATCCGAGATAGTCACCTGTCTGTTGCTTCCAAGAGTTGTTAGAGCGACTCGAACATTACCGAAGTCTGTGTTGCTCCTAATCAGCTGCTATACAATCGACTCTCTTCTCACAAGTTCGCCTTGAGGTAAAACGTCGGGCATTCCTCTCCACTGGTATACTGGAGACTCGGAGGGACTGGACGTGGTGTTCTTGGAAGCGGCGAGTAACACCCAGGCAGGATTAGATGTAAGTGGCCACCTGCATGCTGTTTCCATTAAAAGCTAATCTTCGTCGTGGTGCGGCTCTGACTATCAGCAGGCAGATTTTCACTTCAGATCACACGTCAACTTATAATTATCACAGCTTCAGTATGTACCAGGAGGCACTGAGTGTCGAGAATGGTGGTGCGATTTTATGCTTCCTGTCTGTCTCTTTGCCACGGCGTCAATCACTTGCACATTCGAATTTTAATTTTATCATACCCGTTGTTTTGTTTTATATCTTTTGATTGATCGCATTCTATCGTGAGTGAAATTGCAAGCTGAATGAACGTTGACACTGTGAATGCGGAGTAAACTATCATGAAATCACCGGGACTCCAAACTCTCAAGATACGGTCTGACCGAAAACCATGCCTATATAAGAGCAGGTCAGCAGGAGCTTTTAACCCTCACTGTAACATGCTTTTACTACCATACAGCTCCGAGTCCACCATGTCGGACGGGTACGAATGCCCCCTCCCTTCGTGCTACGCGACCGTGACATTGTCTCCGCAAGGTTGCAGGAGCACTTGTGAGTGCGTTGGGGATTATTATGTCCGAGTCGTGGTTCACACTCAAATCCAAGGGTTTTGTCGTTATTTGCAACTTGAATGAGTCGTCGACACCAAAATAACATCCGGATGAAAGACACTTTTTTTCGACCTTCAAGTTGCATTAGAGCAAACCAGCCGGTTTTTACCTCTAGCGAGTCATAGATTACTTCGCATACTTATTTCCGAATGACGTTTGAGGTCAGCTCAACACAACCCCAAGTCTTGCTCATCCTAATACCTTGAATCATTGACTCTGTTTAGCTCAACAACTTGAACTTGTACCACGTGTGGTCCGAGAAAGCGCAAGAAGGCATTGACTTTTGTCCGTCACTGGGGCAACCTCACATAGACGATGGTGGGGAACGAAGGAAGAGAATGTAGTCTTCCACTGTTTCGAGGTCATTCTAACTGGCAACGGGCGCCAGTATGATCCTTATGTGTTCGAGCACCATTTGGACGCACGCAGCTCGTTGTACGGACAACCAACTCAATCGACCGTTTTCAGGATCCTCCAGGTGGCAGGAATGGTTGGCAACGAGGTTTGTTACCAACTCTCAATGATTCATTGTCTTCGTCGTGCATCGCTCAATTTGGTAGTTGTTTCTTAGCGAGACACGACCAATTCCAGGAACCATTCGCTTTTCCCCCGATATTCGGCCGTCAAACGTGCATTCTTCCTTTGTCCTTCTGTTCCCTCCGTGCCCCTGAACTCCGCCGAAATTCTTGACGCCAAGAACTGTAGCCTGTTTCCCCCGTCGTTGTTCCAAGCGATTGTTGACGTACCTTCTTGGTCTAGACATTTACACCCCGGGGTTCTCTGGTATCTATTCTGCACGTAGTGGGTAAATAGATCCTCAGCCGGCCCCCCAACTTCATCTACACCTTTGCTGAGAAAACACGACCTCCGTCCTGAAACTTCACCATGGCGACGTGGTCTTTTGGCACTTTTTCAGCACCTCATCGCAACGTTCCATTGAATCAAAATACGGTGGTACTACTGACTAGGCAGATATAAGCACCGTCTCCCTAGAGCACGCGATGCGGTGGCTGGTCATGATACCCGTGCACATAGAGTTTTGTGCATGCCGTGACACTGTGGACGTGTTCATATCAATGATGGGAGCGAATGCTAACATGAATAACAATCCAGGGGGGGGCCCTTGAACCGTTACCACCACCATGGTTGGTTTTTCCCACACCTGGGCAAGGCAGTAAAAAACAGGCAAAACCTGCCCCCCCCCCAGACCAGACCAGGCCAGGCCACACCCCGCCTACCAACATGACCCAACCCGATGCCTATGATGCATATACGAGTGACTGAACAGCAAGTAAACCTCAA
>JBBPPO010000161.1:0-15102 GCA_038092055.1 Leccinum glutinopallens
CTTCGACATGAATTTCTTGTACGTATTGAGCGGGTGGGAAGGATCGGCAGCCGATGTATCCCTGTATCACGATGCTCGCATAACCGACCTCGCAATCCCCCGCGGAAAGTACTACCTTGCCGACGCCGGGTTTCCGCCATGTCTCGAGTTGTTAGTACCATACCGTGGAGAGAGATACCACATTGCCGAATGGGGTCCAGAGCAGCTTCGGTAAGTGATACAGCACTGAACCTTTTTCATAATTAATTTTGGCCATAATTAGACCTCTGAACCATCGAGAATTATTCAACTTGAGACATTCGCAGCTCCGGAACGTTGTCGAGCGAATCATCGGGGTCGTCAAAGCTCGGTTCCGCATCCTCACAATCCCCCCCGGCTATGCGATGGACATCCAAGCACGCATCCCACCGGCGTGCTGTTGTATCCACAACATCATACGGAAGTTCGATGCCTTGGAACTCGAAGATATTCAACTTGACGATGTGCTGGGACCAATGGCTGAAGAAGAACCGGGCATACACGGTGGAGTCGGCACGGGGGTTGTGACCGATGCAGATCGGGACGCAATGATAGCTCAAAGGGAGCAGATCGGATCAACGATGTGGTACAGTTACTCAGAGGAAAGACAGAGCCGTGGCGAACCCATTCCTAACATTCAAGTAGTGTCCGAGTAGCAAATGAAACTGCCATACTACGATGTAGCGAAACGACGAGAGCAATACTATTTACCAGCGGAACTTTCGGACGTCGGCAAAGTATATAGGATTCACTGAGAGTCGACACCAAACCTCATTCATCTTGGAAAATCCCAGAATTTGAACAATTACTCAAAACATCTAATATCTTAGTAACGCTAAGGTTGCCGCCGGCTGCACGGTGCACCTACTCACAGCCTCGGTGTCGCAACCTCTTTCGATCGGGGAACCGAACCCGCGGCGAATTGACCAGAATCCTGATTGAAATATTCGACTCGTTGTAGAATGAGCCCATGATGGGCCCATGTTGATAAGTTCTTGGATCGCCGAGGTGACTGAACTTGAACATGCCAACATCCGAGGAACAACCCACCGACTTCAAAGTATACTGTTTGGACTACACAAGTCCTTACTGATAGTAGCACCTCGTCCGACGGCCCCAGAGCATTTGCACAGTATTACGATATGAACGGGTTTTATAACAGAAACGAAAGCGACATACCGAACGCGATCGAGGCGTGTCGACAATATGAACAACCATTTCTCTTCACAGCTTTCCTCACTTTTCCTTCCTCACTTTTCCCCTTGCCACATTTCCCATCAAAGTATCCCAATAATGTCGGATGTGGACAATGAAGCACCCCCGCAGGTCCGAGAGTAATGTGAGTCTCGTGAATGACGAGCCAGCGGAGCCACGCATATCGCTTTCACCTTTCTGTGCAATCTTTTGATATACTCTGATTTGATCACATATGGGTTATTCTGATTTTCTCGGGGCTCTCGTGTAACGAGGCGAGATACTGAGCCATCAAAGGGGCTCGTGACAGTTTGTTGGGATCTGACAAAGTCGAGCATGGACAGTCCACTGGCGCGAAGTTGAGGCGATCAGAAAGGATGCTTCTATAGTATAAAAAGACGCCAGTATCGCGTTATATCACCCAGTGAATATCCACACCTTGAACCCGTCTTTCGTGGTTGTTTGCTCCGTGTGAACAAGGTCCTACTAGTACATAGTACGCTAGTTGAACCTGCCACATCTTTTTCGACGGTTACTCTCTCTCTCTCTCTTATCATATCCTCTTCCCTTTCCCAAACGACTGTCGTGGACCTACGGGCTGGCCACCCTCAAGAACCGCAACACGTCGACAACAAGAGGCCGCTTAAGACCCTCCAAATTATGTATCAGTAAGCATGCATAGGTATTCTCTTCCAAGAACAACTGCTCTCGAGACAATAGCTGACGAGGCGCTTCGGCGCCGAGTTAGCGAGGGGTCCTCATAGGGAAGAGCGTCTGTGTCGAAGCTCGGATCTGAGACTCCTCGAGATGACGCTACCCCGACGCGGCGTCCGTGGTCATACCGTGACGCCGCCGCTTTGGATGATACCCTTCGAGCCCAACGGCTTCCTCATGAGGAAGCTGAGTGCTCCGAATCAGCTCCGCCCGATGAGGCGTCTGAATCCGTTCTCAAGGACGATGAGAGCCACCCATCTGAAGCTGGAGAAATACTCTACACTACCCCGTCTTTCCCAGGTGAATACTGCGAGGGATTGACTGATCCCCAAGACAAAGAGCAAGGGCAGTGGACAATATTGTCCGACCTAGGTACAAAAAGCCTAGAGTATCTACTGGCTTAAACGCCCTTGAGTACGAGTGCCGAAAGGCCTTAAAAAGGGCTCGAAAAAGCCTTACCCCCGCGCAACGGACAAGGATCCGTCAGCGTAAGCAGGCTGATGAAATAGCCACAGAAACCGAGACCAAAGCATCGCCAGGAGAGGACTCTCTCCAAGATAAGGGCAAAGCTGTCGACCCCCGTAAATGTGGCAAGTTACCTTCGACGACCAAGAAATAGACGTCGACGAACAGCGTAGAACGCTAGATCATTGGAAGAAAAAGCGCCATCAACAACAGTCTGTTGATGAGGTAGAAACCGTGCAAAGCCCGGAGACGGCCGGTTGCATAAGCTCAGAGTACCTTCGCGACCCTGGCAACGAATTGGAATGGACTTCGTAGGACCTCTTCCGCTGTCCGAAAACCGAGATGGCGAGTTCAATGCCATCACGACCGTAATTGACCTGTTAACAGGCATGGTTTACTTACCTGGTTCCAAACCGAACCGACTACTCTGTCAAGGAGGTAGCCGAGCTGGTCTTTTCAGAAATCTATAAATATCCTGGATTACTACCGGAGGGTATATTCAGCGATCGGGACTCATTTTTCTCGAGCACGTTCTGGACACACCTCCAACAACTCATTGGCATCGACTACCGAATGTCGAGAGCTTAATACCCGCAAACCGATGGCTCAACAGAACGGGCCAACAGGACTATAGGCCAAATGCTACGGTCTTGCATATCTCCGAATCAACGCGATTGGGTGGCTCGATTACCATCTATCGAATTCGCGATCAATGTGTCCAGGTCTTAAACGACCGGGTACACACCCTTTTTTGTCAATTATTGGTGGCTGCCGAGAACGTTCAACTGGAACACGCCCACTCGAGACGAATACCCGAGTGTCCTCGTGCTCTCGCAAAGAATGAAGAGCGCCGTGATGGCCGCCCATGATGTGATCATTGATGCGCCCTTAAAAAACAGACGCGATCCACTAACAAAAAACGAAGATTGCGTCACCTAAGAGTCAACGACCTCGTGTACGTGGCTACAAAAAACATGACATTACCGAAGGGACACGCTCGAAAGCTGGCACCGAATTTATTGGCCCATACAAGGTCCAAGTTGGCGGATTATGGCAACAGCTCATTTAAGCTTCAGCTGCCCTACCGACTGAAGCAGCGGGGCGTCCACCCCGACTTCCAAGCGTCGCTCCTTCGGATCCATGTCCCTAATGACGATCGCCTGTTCCAGGGACGGTTAGATCGCCAGGTTGTCGACTTTAAGGAAAACGAACCTAACTGGACGGCGTACAAGATTATTGGTCACTCTGGGCGAGGAGCTGAGACCGTGCTTCAGGTGCGATGGGCAACAGGCGATGAAGCCTGGCTGCCCATCTATCAGATCCATTGTCTGCAAAGTGTCAATGCTTGTCTTGACCTGCATGATGTGAAACGGATTGACGACTTACCACATGGCTCAGCTCGGCCGAGCGCCGATGACCCGCAGGTATTTAACGGGAGCTGCACGACCGGTAATTATATCCCACTCCACAACCTCCCTAGCAGGTGTGACATGGTAGCAGTAAGCCGGTTAAGAATGCCCGGAGTCTCCTTGAGGAATGCTCGGCATATAGTACCCAGCTCAGGAGTATGATGGATGAACGGGATCGAGACCCGCTCCCCTTGGAGTACGACCTAGTCGCCCGCGCCGTTAACAAAACAACATCGCCTAAGGTCTTGCCGAACGAGACGACGACGGCGCCGATATTCCGACGCAGCTCAAGCAACCAAGCATGGCACTCTTCTTCGGCAACCGTCCTTCCTCTCGCGACGAGCTTGAAGGTAACTTGAGAAGGATGAACGACAGCTTGTCTGTGGGGCAATGTCGCCATGAAAATCGATGGAGACGCAACCAAGAGGAAAGGGATTACGAACTTGGACGAAGTTTGCTGGAAAGAGGTGAGGGTCGAGGGTCGAAGAAGGCAAGTGACCGCGACGAGAAGCGCGTCCGGATTGACAATGAAGACAAAGGTCCTCGGGCTGCCAGTGCCTCGGCACCCCTCGACGGATTTAGCAAGTCCAGCTCATCCAATCGATGCTACCCAGACCCTACCCGAGCACCGCCACAGCACCAGCCGCTGCCACTGCTCCGGCACCTGTCTCTGTCGATCAATCAGGCTACCGCTCTCAAATCCATGACGAGATCGCCCGGCTCGGAGCACGGCCTTGGGGCCGAAGAAGGGCTTGATGTCGGCATGGACGCCGAGGGGCTTGACGAAACCTTTGCTGATCCCGACAGGGTGAACTGGCTCAGACGAAGAATAGAGGCAGTTGAGCGAGATAAGTACTGCAGTTTGCGATGCCCTGTTACCTTACGGCAGCAGAAGCAAAAAAGTCCGGATGGTCCGAATAACCAGGACCCCGACTCGGCTAGATTTCAATGCCTGTGATATATATGCTCCTCGCCGAAGTTCCGCCCTCCATCCAGAAATACCCCCGGTGACCTTTCTCCTCCCTCCATCAAGCCCCTCTGCCAACGCTGCTCCACAGTCGGTGCGCGTCGTTGGTCATGCCGTCGTGTGTCGCTGTCTCTCCATTTCGGTGTCGTTGTCATTTGATTATGTGCTGTTGACCGTGATGTTGGACGCATTGCTTTGCTATTTCTTTATCCCTCGTCGTTGTCCCTTTGCGATTGCGTTGTTGACACTTGTTGTGCATCTCCATTTCTTTGTTTGTCGTCGTTGTTTCTTTCTTGCCATCGTTCTGCGTCGGTTGTTCGTTGTCGTCTCCTTAATGCGCGTCGTCGACCGCATCGTCTGTGATGCACTGGCACGTGCACCGCCGTGTTTTTCATTTCATGTTGTTTGTTTATTCCATGTTGTCGTCTCGTCAACATTAAACACGATGAGCACCACAGGCGCCTTCATATATGTTCCTCTGGTTCGATCTTCTCAGGAATGCACTAAATGCTGTATCACAGATACTCTCAAATCACCACACGGACCATGCGACAGTCGCTGACGGAGGCCGAGCACGTGATCAACACCAAACATGATGAGCACCACCTGGCGAAGCGTCTTCAGGTATGTTCGCTTGGTTCGATCTTCTCAGGAAATACATTGAATGCTGTATCACAGGTACAACAAGTACGCTCAAATCACCGCACGGACCGTGCGACTCGTTGACGGCGACCGAGCATGTCAACAACACCAAGCGTGACGAGTAACACTTGGCGAGGCGTCTTCACGTACGTTTGCTTGGTTTATTCTTAGATGACGCTTTGAATGTTGTATTGCAGGCACAACAAGTACGCTCAAATCACCAACAGACCTTGTGACAGTCGTTGATGGAGACCAAGCACGTGTCGTCCACCTGGTGAGGCGTCTTCACGTACGTTCACCTGGTTTAATCTTAGACGATGCATTGAATGTTCCATAACAGGTACAACAAGCATGCTCAAATCACCACACGGACTGGCGCTGTGACACTTGTTGATGGAAGCCGAGTGCGCCGCTGCTGAGGAACGAGGCTTCACTGCACTCCGATACCAAAAGTGGAGTGGTGCTGTGACCGTCGTTGATGGAAGCCGAGTGCGTCGCTGCTGAGCTCTGAGGAACGAGGCTTCACTGCACTCCGATACCCAAAGTGGAAGAATCATTGGCGCTGGTGGCAGCGTATTTGCCCTGTGACAGTGTCACTTAGTTTTCAGTCATGTACCTCAACCACGAGGCAGAAAAGATGTCTGGAAAGCTTGCTGTCTATTGCATGTTGTCATCTCATTATTGTATGGTAGTGATAACTGAAATGTGTTGACACCACATGATCACTGCACAATTTGATGCGTAATGTGAAATGAAATGAAGCAAGCGAGTCTGTCGCCAAGGGTAGTACTTAGGCAGTCATTCACTGCGGCACCTTTGTAGAATATACAATTATACATATTTTTCATCCTAGAGGACTACAAGTTTGAACAAGTTCAACTCTAAGGCGAGATGATGTGCGAAGTGACTACTGAAGTTATTGTACAGCATAGTATTTGTTGCCCGTCCTCAAGGAGCGTGGGGTGTGTGTAGCTTGAAATAAGCAGTGAGACGGTGCCGCAACTTTGTATGTGTCTCCATTCACCAGCCCTGCACGATACAAGAACCTGCGGCGCACCGTTCGACAGACCTCGGCCAACACATGAACGGAAGCTAGTAATAAAACGGACCGATGGAACAGCACGAACTCGCCACCGCCGCCCCACTCGAATCATGCTGCCCACTCGAGGTACGGCCGGATGTTGAGTGGCCCCCCGCTGATGTGAGGTTGCCGTTTCCGATGCTCCCACTTCACCTCCGAGATCTCGCCACGTAAATACGCAGCGGCGCTCTGTGCAGGGTTGAACTCCAACGTGGTAGATGCGTGGCCGGATCGCGCGGCGACAAATAGGCTTCAAGCGTGTGAGGCGGCACGGAAGGGTATGTCCTCCTGTATAGAGAGGAAGCGTCAAAATCCCTTCAAACTATCCATGCAGAAATACTACCTGTATCTTCACCATCCTCAGCTGAAATACGACGAGCCCGACCGCCGACCGCCTCCGTTGCCTCGCTGTGTTGGGTGCACGTACGCGAGCAGGCTCGAGCTCCGCCGAGGGGACTCCGACCGCCGTCGCCAACCGCTCTTCCAGCCCTGCAGTTCATCATCCCGTTCAAGACCAAGACGATCTTGGCTGTGAGATCCTCGATAACCAGGAGGTGGAGGTGGAGGGAGAGGCTTACAACACCTGGCGGCTGGGAGCGTTAATGGTGAAAGGGTAGCGGGGTATCATGTACACACCAAAAGGTTGGGGGAGCAGGAAATACGGGCGTTAGAGGCGATGGGTAGTACTGTCCGGATGTGTGAAGGCAACGACTTCTTCATCAAAAGGGCCGGGCGCCTTGGCACCCTACATCCTGCTTTTCCTTGTCCCCTTCCTTCCCTTCCTCTTCCCCTCCCTTCGGTCCACATTGCGTTGTCGTCGCGGTCATCGTCACATCCGGGGACGATCCACGAGTGGTTGGAAACCACGCCTTGAGCCGCTGCAATAGTAGGACGAGGGCGGAGGCGGACATGCGCACGTGCTAGTGCTGCCCGAATGAGTGCAACGGACTGGTACCGGATGAGGCTGCGGATGGGTTGGCAGCTCATGGTCCGAGGTAGGCCGCCGTAGGCGCCGTCGTCGTCGAAGATGTCGAGATTACCCTTGTTTTTTTTCGTTTGCTCTTGCGTTCCTTTTGTTATACGTTGGTGGTGCGGATGGAGTTGAGGGTGGCGAAGCCGTGCTGGGGCGCGGAGTCAAGGGAGCCAATTATGGCGTGTGCGGTGGGATCAATGGAGGGGTTGACGGAGTAGCCGAGGATGGCGTGTTTGAGATGCTGTGCCTTGAAGGCATGGTCTGACATGGCCTGCGAGGGCTTTCTGGTTGAGAAAACGGTTACGGTCAGTGAATGGGTTGTCTGGGCCCTGGAGGGGAATGGTCATGTCGTGGTATGGGATGTTGACGTGCATCTGCGGGTAGGTAGGTCGGGTAAGGAGGGCGGAGTTGTCGAGGGGGTCCTGTGGGGGGACAGGTGAGCACGGGGGAAGGATAGGACTAGGAGGCGTACTTGAAGGGGGACATGCGGCATGGGAGTCGGCATAGACGGGTTCTCAGCGTTGTCTTTGTCGTCTCGGCGTTGTCGAGTGGCCGCTGGCAGTAAGCGTTGTGCCGCATTCGAGTCGTCGTGCAGTGTCGGCGACTCCGCATGTCTGAGGGAGAGAGGAAGTGAGAAAAAAAGATGATAAGGGGCCGTACCTCGTTATGAGGGCCCGAGTGCGCAATAATCCTGCACTCATCATTTCGTAGAGCAGGCAGCTTTTCGGGCCGGGTGGGCATTTTTCGGGGTGCTCGAGCATTTTTGGAGGAGATTGAGCAATTTTTCAGGACACCATGACAGCACACAAAACGAATAACATAACCTAGTAGCAACACTATTAGTCTATTAGCTCTAAGACTAGTTTGATTGGAAAACTATAACTAATGAGTACGAAGGTTCCTGAAGGATGCTCGAATAATTTGGTTCGTCCGTCTGTAGTTATCCAGTATAGCAATATTACCCAGCGTCTCCTCTTGTCGCAGGGCATCTGACTGTGTAATATTTGGCATAGTAGCCTCTTTGCATCCAGCACAAAGACCAGGAATCTCGGCAGCATCCAGCAGACCGGGCGATAGGGGTCCACACAGTCCGCGAAAGTTAGTAACAGGAGAGCAGTGAGCGCGTGAGCCGTCCCCTAGCACAGCTCGGGATCGCGTCGGAACCGGAACGAAAGCTGCCTCCAAGTCCTCAGAAATATTGCCGGTGGGGGTACGCTGGCTCGCCGTTGTGGCGTCGTCACGTCTGTTGTCATTGTTGTCATTGTCGCATCCGTTGGTGTCATTGTGCTCACCGTCGTCGGCGCCGTGTTTTAATGCAACAGCGTTGCATCCGTCGTTGACATTGAAGTTGTCAAAGCTTGAGTGGTGGGAGCGACAATGCCCGAGATCCCGCTGTGTCCCCCTTAGTGAAGAAGCCAATAGTGAGATCATCTTGCCAAGGGCCCGGAGTGGCTAAAGATCGTCGTGTCTGCAGAAGAACCTGCCTGTCGCTTACGGACCACAGACACCGAAGATTCAATGGACGGTGAATGTACTAGTAGTCACAATGAGGGAGAGGCTAAGAGGAAAATTTGGAGTGCAGGGAAGAGAAATGACGGGCAATGATGATCAGTGACGAGCCGTTGGGGCCACTCCTCTATAGCGGCAAGGGTGAGGCTGAAAGTTGCTGATCTCGGAGCCGAGGGGGGAATAGGTGGGAGTCGAGCGAGCTGTTCGGGTGACACAGCATGGAGCCGGAACGAACGAAAAAGCACGTCCGGAGCATCATATAACAGACAACGTTGAGCGATATGACAAGTACGTGAGGACCAGTCCTAGCAACTACTTGAGAAGGCTCATCAGCCATGACCTTCGAATTGGTATCACGTCGGCGGAAGGGTTCGCAACTAGTCGAAGGTACATCTCTACACAACTGACATCAGTGCGGAACTTTTCCAATATTGTCCCCATTTGATCAGTGTCAAATATACCTATTTCGAGCAACAAGAGATCGTTAGTGGCTTGGTCCTTGAGCTTCTCAAGGCTTGCGGGACCTGGGGATGATGGTTGAGCAGCGCGCGTGTGGCCCGGATGGGAGATCTTATCGACTGCATTGCCGAACACGGAGATGTGTTTGTTGAAAGCATCATTCATGACGTCAAGGCGATCTTCAAGTTCGGTTGTGGCGCGAGACTTGCTACGCTGCTTGCGCGCAGTAGAAGAGTATGTTGATCCCACGGCTGAACGGGACATGCCTGACACCATAGAGATGTCGTCGTCATCTGCCTTTCTTTTTCCAGACCCGGAGCTCCCGCCTGCGCGAACCGAGATACTGGACGATGGTTTGACGGAGCTTGATAACGAGCCAGTAAACGAAGAGGGGGCGGTGGGCGGTGTGAAAGCAGATGGGGTGCGGTGGCTTAGAAGCGTTGTTGAGGTGACCTCGGAGGAGCTACCATGCAGGCTCGAGGATTGGGGCTGCGGCACCGCCGCAGGCCCGGGAGGGGGGCAGTTCACGGTAGATGCGGCAGTCGTGCTACTCCCAGTGGTGGCCATAGTAGTACTCGCTGCTGCGAGTGTGACGGCACCAAAAGTAGCTCTAGTTGCTAGGGGCGACCCTGACGAGTCGCCCTCACCGCTGCTGGTATTGAGGCTACTTGTACTCTCGGACATTGTGGATGGACCCGCCGCAGGTGAAGACTTGGCGGTATATGGCGGGAACCGATTCTTTCCCTTGCTCTTCGTCGGCCCAATCAGCTTCATCTTCTCATAATACATCCACCCTTTGTTCTTGACAGCGGAAGCAGTGGGATTTTTCTGAAGAAAATAGTCAGCATGAGCATGATGCACCTCTCGCTCCTCACTTACAAGCACGTAATCCGCCCAAACGGACTCGCCTTCAGTCCCAATGTTCGCCCCTAACTCGGACGAATAGGCGAATCCGGATGCGTTTGCGACTGCATGGACCGCATCAAATGTTTTTCTCAGCTTAAGTTCAGGATAAATACTCTTATTTGCCGGTGTAAAGAACAAATGGTACTCACTCGACTCCACTTCTCTTTGCAAGCCCTCCAAGTCTTCGGACCACCCTTGATCGGGTGAGCAAGCTCAGGGGAGCTGGAAACGCTTTGCCAGAATTCCTTTTTGAAGTTGAGTCCATGTCCAGCTTCTACCCTCCGGGAGATGACTTGATCAATGAGAAAGTTGACATCCGAATCGCTCCACGATGCCGAAGAAGGACTTTCTCCTGCCTGTTTGTCTTTCTTGGACCGTGCAGTCCGTTGGGGAGGCATACTGTTAGAGTCTTCCAGCGTGGGCGTCGTTGTTGGTGTTGAAACCATCGCCTTGCTAGTGATGGTGCAGCTGACAGTCGCGGTAGCTAGAGCTGAATTCTACCACTGGCAGAAATACCGCGTGGAATCTCCGCCAACGGCATCTCGGCTGGTCCGACAGAGGAAAAAAATAACACGTGAAAAATATTAATTGCGGTTTTTCTCGCCCGACTTCAGAGTCTGCTTCAAGGGAAGTTAACTGTTTGAAAGTTTGAAAGTTTTACGTAGATGAGTCATAATCACGCCGCATGATGGGCCACCAGCCCCGCGACAAATTACCTGGTAGCCTATAAATCCCCATTTGGACAGAATCGGCTTTCGGCTGATGCTTCGAAGATCTCGGGATCGATATGGCCAGGTCGTGTCGATACTCCGGAATGGAGGCACGCCCTCGGGTAACATGTTGGGTCGGCTAGCAATCCTTTGCCAATCCTTGTCGACAGTCGGCAATGCAGGCACGCCCTCACGTAACACGTTGGCTCGGCTAGACATCCTAGTATTGCCAACGAAGCACATTGATGTGAAGAAATTAAACTAAATACGGATTGCAAGCAGCGTAGATATTCCGACCAGTCAATGGGGTTTGAATATTCCTCCCTCTCTTGCAAAATGTCTCCAACTGAACTGAACTTTTCTGGTTCTGAACTTGAAAGTGACATGTCTGTTCCCGAATACCCTGACGAAGGTGACTCGGATGACATGGCCGGGCCCGGGGACCTTGATGCTAGTAGTAGCGACGAAGAATTGGACTGCTCCGAGGATGCCGAAGAATATGGTCCCGAGGCATTTGCCACCGGCTCGAGCACCGTCACTCCTGATGCTGAGGCGATATCCAAAACTGTGTCTGAGGTACTCCAACAGAGATGGTCGGCTTGGAAAGAGGTGAAGGGGAATAAAAAGAAAACCGTGTGGAGAGCTCTTGCAAAGGAGCTCCGGGACCTTCCCGAGCACAAGGGCATCAAATCCGAAATGTGGGACTTCAGACTGAAGGTATGTCTTGCCATCGTTTATATCATAGATTGTCCCTGGCTAAATTAGCCACGAGACATATCTAAAATGGATGCATAATCAAACTCGAGCTCAAAAGAAAAGAACGACATTTTTTACTACGCCAAAGTGGACCCTCCGACGGGTTGTTGTGCTTCAGAACAAGAAAAGGATCAATGAAATATTGCAGCAAAATTTTAAGGTTCGACTTGGTTCCCCCGAGATGGTCCGCTACTACCAGGCCGCTGTCAGTCGTGCCGTCGACGAGCTGACCCCGAGAGCTAAGGCTCGGGCCGAGCAAATGGCGGAGGAGTTGAACGAGAAGGATGCTCCGGCTAGCATGAAATCATTGTGAGTGGCTTACCTGAGCACCCAAATATTGGACGGAATCCCTACGGGATTTTTATAGGTTTGCTGAGCAGGGTGTCGGCAAGGTCCTGAAACAATTCGCCGAAGAAATGTGGAAGTGAGGGGGGATCCGAATGGTGGTTTTGACTGGTTGGAAGGACGAAAAAAAGGGCCTGTTTTCGAACAGGTTAGTAATGCCAAATTGAATCGACAGCCTCATTATTGACTTTGCCAGTTTCGATTTCAATCAAGACATCCTGGATGGCCCATCTTTCCAAGGATTTGGAGCCATTCAAGTGCAGTGGGACCAGTATATACGCCAATCCTTTCTAGATGACGGTGGTGAGTTGGGCTCAGACGAGGTTGAAGATTCGGGGGTCGTCGAACAACTTTCAAAGAAGCCAAGAAAACCGCGGAGCAACACAGCCGTCAAAAGAGTGACCCACAGCGACGGCACAATTTGGATCCCTGAGCTTCGGAAATGCGATCGGTTGGACCTTCAGGACATGGTGCGCGGCTATCTAACTGCCCACTACAGTAAGTCGGTCCGAACTACTGGGCGTCGTCGCTGATCTCAGTTGTATTCAATGTAGGGAAAGCTAGCAGGAATCCGAAGGCGTCGGCCCCATTCAAGAAGCTCGGTCAACTTCAACAAGACTTGTTCCTGGACAGTCATCTTCCCGAAGACTTCACTTTCCCTGACGATCCAAGCCATTTGAAGATCAGCGAAGCCAGATGCTTTCTGGAATTCATTCGGGAAAGACAGAAACACTTTCCGAATGACGTGTTTGCCTTCCAGTATACTCTCGACCGAAATTGCGAATTGGTTGACCTCATTGATACATCCGACGAAGAAGATGCAGCTCGTCGGGTTCTGGTGTCCCACCGCACCAAAAAGTCAGACGCCAGTAGATATATAAATGTAGAGGACCACACGGATGAAGCCGAGCAACCGATGGAACAACTACCGACGAAGCATCAACCGAGGCCAGTTCTGCCGCCGAAGGCAACCCAGGTCCATCACCAAACTCGTGACTCGGACGAAGAGACGGAAGGTTCTGACAAGGATGTAGAAACCGAGGGCGAGATCCGTAGCCTTAAATCCGGCTATAGCAGGCAAGCTCGGCATCTCAATGTCAAAGCCGGCAACGACCGAGCTGCCTATAGCGATGAGGAGTCCGTTCATATAGGCAAGGTGGGGCGAGGAAATTTGAGAAAAGGAGTAGCAGCGGAACTGGGGAGGACCAAGAGAGTGTCACACAGGAGAGTCGATGAGGATTTCAGCGATATTGGTGAGGAGGCGCAAAGGAAATCGCTGAAAGGTAAAGGGAAGGAAGTACTCGGGTCGACAACACCTATGGAGGGTGCGAAGCAGGCCCCCCGTAGTAGCGTGAAGAGGAACCAGATGCCCTCCACTCGGACCGAAGATGGCCAATCATCGAGAGGACCGGGTGCCGAAAAGCAGCCTCGGCAGGGTCATGCCTCAGGACATCCCGGAAAAGTAAAGACATTCGGTGAGTAGGATAATTAGAGTGTAACATCCTGCTTCATGTTTATAGCGACTGTGAATGTCTGTCCTCCTCAATCTCCTGGAGAGTCTCGTGGTTCGGCACCGAATGAGAGCCGGGAGGGAACAACTGCTAGTAAGTGATATTACGATGAGACGTTCAAGATTACAAGAATTGATTGCAAGGTGTAGTCAAAGCAGCTGAAAGACCTCCCGAGGTGACATTGAAACCCAGAGATTCGGCACCTCGGGATCAAAGTAACGACAACTGGGCAGGGATGAAAGTAGGACCGCCCATTGGTAAGCTGTCCCTTTAAGCCGCATTGAATATCCCATTTATATGTCGAGCTTAGTGAAGCGAACAAAAGAACCAAAGATTGGGCCTCCCGTTGGAGGTGCATTTTGACTTTGGTCATTTATTCTTTTTTTTTAAATACCACTCATTTGATTTCTGGACATAGTGAAGCGCATGAAGGAATTGAGGCCCGTCGCCTCAATGCCGAATGCTATTGCTACACCGAGGGATGTGAGGGCTGCGGCAAGTCCAAGATCCTCATGTTGCTGAACTGTTTAATCGGGGTTGACTTTTTTTCCGCGACTTAGGATGATTCAGAAACGGAAGACCATTCTCATAGAGCGTACCAACCGGTGCCCGTGCTGTACACTGCCGATCGGTTGAACCCCGAATCTCCTGCGAAGATCACCGAGAAAAAACGATCAGGCAAACTGAAATCAGCATTGAAGGGATCCGCTGTCAAACAATCAAATACAACCCAAGAGGCCGTCGAACATCAGGGGATCGGTACGCTCATCTTCCTGCATTTTACATGCATTGACCTCTATCAAGTTGCAACCACATCCCGCAATCAAGTTCAATTGGATCACAGAGTGTCTGACCGAGACCATGGTACCCCAAAACGACCTCCTCGGCCTCGAGATGCTGACGTTCAGAATGACGGTGAGATCAATCAAACTTTCAGACCGGATGCATATTGATCCTTTCCAGGTGACTTGGAGCCGATGACTCCTCGTCGATCTAATCGACCGAGAAGAACTCCGGCGAGAGATGATGAGGAACTGCCAAATCGAAAGAGACCCGCTGAAAGTTTGCCAATTATTGTAGCTACAAAGAAGTTGCGACGGAAATAAGGTGTCGGCATACCTATCTATCCTTGACGTTGCTAGTTCTTGCTGTTTTCTAGGCCCTCATATTTTTCATACCATATCTTCCCTGTCGCAATTCAATAGACCTTCTTGTTACTTTTTCGAACTACTGTAGATACAATTTGTTTGCTATCTATTTACCGACGATTTAAGAAACGCTATATTGAATGCATGCATGTAATCAATAACTGAAGTAGAAGGCGAGGGGATATGCCCTTCTCACTTCAAAGGAAACAACGGGGGCGGTTGGCCAAACAGCTCGACGACAGCGACGGAAGCAATATGGGCCAGATCAGCCCCTGAAGGTCCCGTCGCGGTTGGG
>JBBPPO010000162.1:0-15075 GCA_038092055.1 Leccinum glutinopallens
GGAGTCGATAGCGTGTATGCGCGCGTAGCATTTGTCGTCCCGCCTGCAGACTCGATCGCCGTGACGGGGGTGTGAGTGTGCAGCACTAAATTAAAGTGCGAGCCCACACGTGATTTGGCCTGTTGGTACAGTTTCGTGACCAGCTTGAGCGGCCAGAGGTTGTGACCTGGAATCTTCACCGCAGGTTGATGTGCGCCAAACGTCTGAGGGATGCGCGAGTAGTAACGGGAAGGAGAAAAAAGTTGAATATGAATCGATCGATCGATAATGGTGAACGCTCACAGCTTCGACTTGTTCCTTGCTCAACGTAATGACACCCTCCAAAGGCCAACCCGCGATCTCTGCTGCCTTGAGATCGTGGCGCATCTCCTCCTCTTTCTCGTCCGTGAACAACAGGTCGACGTGACCGCCGTCCACGAGATCGACGTCATCCGCCCATCCGTGGTCTTGGATGATGCGCACGAGCGACGACGCGGTGTGGGCTTCGATGGCGTACGATCGCTTCGCTTCCTCGAGACCGTACTTGGCAGTGCGTGCATGAAATTTCCAAAAGGCGGCGGGAGTAAGGTGGCCGCCATTTCGACCTGGAACACGTGTGAATCCGTGAGAGGCCTTTCAGTCGGTCGAGATGGACGAGTCGCCTCACCGGTCGCCCCTGCACCTGAAATCGAAGAAGAGACGTCATCAGCTTTGTGACATCATACCCAGCAGTCGACTGAGAGAGAACGAAGTACATACGCACAAAAGTCTCTCGCCTCGAGAATGACCACCTTGAGTGGCGCCTCGAGCTGCACCGTGTTCGCCGCGATCGCTTCGGAGAGGTGGTACGCTGCGCCGACGCCTGTGATACCCGAGCCAATGATGCATACGTCCGCGTCGGTGGTTAGTGTTCCCGTGCTGCCCTCGCGGGCGAGCGGATTAGCATCCGGAGAGGAATCGGTCCAAAATGAGCGCGTCGGGTTCTGCGAAGGCAAACCCGCTGGCTTGTTGCGTTCGACTGAGAAAACTTTCTGGAGAGAAATCCATTCGTCGAACAAGACGAGGCTCGCCATCGAGTACGCTGCGATCGAGATCAGGACTGATAATATCGATAGGATAGATAGGCGATGCATCCTTTGATCAAAGGACCGTGGAAAAAAGCTTGTAAATAACATTCATTTTCCACGTCAACCCAGCCAATCACGACGGCACTGCTGGTTTTTCCACTTTTGTACCTAGTGTAAACTAGCAAGTGCCATCATCAAACGTTTGGCACCGTGTAGATAAATACTGTACACTTTCACTTCGAGAACAATACGCAACTCGGATGACAGCCTATTACGTGTCACCAAGAATGGCACGTAGCTGCGTCCGCTGAAATATGTACTCTAACTTAGTGACTTGGGTAGCGCCGCGCGTTGCCGGCAGAAACCTTGTTTTTTTGGTTAAGTGCGAACTTGAAATACATAAATAATCACATAGTAAAACATACATGAGTTGAACGTAGTATAGGAAAGCATGTTCAAGTTGGTAACGCGCGTTGATGTAGTCGTAGTTAAGCATACATACAGTTAGACTCGGAATCGTACGTAGGACCGTTCAATTGATCGGAAAGAATGTAGTACACCACGATTTCAACCATCAGACTTTACGGACAGTCAGATGAGACGTAGATTGAAGTGAAAGATGACGAATGTACCTTGAGTAGACGAGGATGCGCCCGTGTTTGATTCAAGATCTCCATCGCTATCCATCAAGGGTTTCATCCCGAAACGTCTCCTTTTGTATGGACTTGATGGCAGTTCGTCGGAGCTTCGTACAAGAACCATTTCACGACATACAGCATTGAAGACGTGTCGTTTGTTCGCTCTAAGATGATGGTGATTGAATGCGAACGATACAATTGCGGTTGAACCAGGAAGGGTCTCCAAATACTTGGAGGGGTGGAGAAGCGAATGGTCGAGGTCGTAAACGGGCAGGGGATTAATGCTGTGCGTGTCCGCGGCAATAAGCTCGTCCAAGTATGGCTTGCAGCGATCACTAACTGGCCAGTTTGTGATCGTGTAATCGGTACCAAGTTCTGTGTCACGGAGTGCATGTGAACACAGAGTGGAATGATAGTAGGGTAATGATTTACCTGTTGTGTCAGCATCGTCCAGTTGTTCGAGCGTATCGTCGCCATCACCTTTTTCCTTCTTCTAAAAGTAGAAAATATCGGGTAAGCGATAATCATCCGATCGAGACTCGGACACGGAATAAAAGACTTACGAGGAAAAGAGGGTGGACCATTTTTATGGATCCCCAGATGCCAGACTTTTGATACGAGCGAATGGTGGTGTCCTCTTTGTCCGTTTGAATGAGATCCTCAAACCCTTTGATATTTTTGAACACTGTATCCATGTCATTCGACATGAATTGGAAGTCGTCCTCGGTCGGAATGGTGAGCTTGCAACTAAGTTTGACATCTTCGAACTTCGACTGGAATTTATTGGTAGGTTGATATGCGCCATCGGGACTCAAGAAGCAGTCCGAGCGGCTGATTTTGAAAGCACCTCGAAGGATGAGTTCTTCATTGGTTTGAGCGGATATGAGGATGTCGCCTTTAGTCCCGCCGAGGTAGAAAAGGGCCGTGGCCGGCAATCCAGCAGTGCCGATGTAGACGCCAAGCTTTGGATTTTCGAGACTTTTACGAATCTGACTTGTCGTCATAAGAACCCGGCGGGGGGGTGTGGATTGCCTAGTAGCAGGCAGAGGGGACGGAGCGCGGGTACGAGCACGAGAAGAACGCTGTGTCATGGTCAATCGAATGATGGGACCCGGATAGATTCGAAATGATGGAAATATATAATGTGAGCGGTGCAGCGTGAGGTGCCAGTGGTAACAGAGACTGAGGTCGATAAATAGGATTTAAAGTTGCAGTCTGTACACAAATGGTTAGTCTACTGATAAGCGGAGTGCTGAACACCATATGGTCCATCAGAAGTCTAAAGAGTTTGATAAACCTTGGGGATATAACAAGTAGTATTTTTGGAAATGATATGAGTCATATGACAAAAGTGACCGAGCTTGCGAAAAAATGGTGTCGGAGGTGACGTAGGAGATAATGCGTTGACGAAGGAGTCCGGGTATGGTTTAGTAGTATACTATGCGGGTTTCAGAAAACAATGTGGTCAAAACATGAGATATTGAACCCGGTGATCATTGATCAACCCCAGGGAAAAGAATGAAAAAGATGGAAGTGAATTGGTCACTGGTTATTCGAGAACTCATGTCCGAGTCATCACACAACCACAAAGAACTTGTCGGGAAACTCACCAAACGAGAACTCGAAGAAGTTTTACCCGAGGGAATTTTCACCACACAGCTACGCCGATTATCTTGGCCACAGATTACAAGTCAGTTGCAATCACAACCAGAACACGTACTCGAACTCGTTTTCCAGGCGAAAGAGAGAAAAGGAGAGGAGATCAGGGAAAGGGAGAGGGAAAGATGGCAATCAAACTCTGCACGACAAAGACAAGCGATGCGAGATGCAAATGATTGCGACGTCGAGGAGTTGCATCATAGGAATGATTCTTCGGGTCGTTTTGTAGATCAAGATTCGGATGAAGAACATTCTGTCCCGCATTCACGAGTCAACCAGAACACGAGTGAAGATGACGAGTATCTTCAAATACCAACACAGGAGGAAACGAAGAATTGCTTCCGTCATTTCAGGAATGCGACATCTAATGAATCGCTTACGATGCATGTCTGTTTTGTGTGCGCTCGGGAGATGATGGAAACCGAGTGTGAGTGTTTAATGCTCTATATCATTTGAAAACTATAAAAATAAATCATTCAAGGTCGACTTTCCGAAGTGATGCAGATACCCAACATCGAGAAACATCTTATGCCGGAAACGAGCCATCCGAGTCATCGCTTATGGCACGGAATGCTGATACACGATGAACATCTAAAGGACCAGGGAGTGGAAGCAAAAGATTGGGCATGTATGGAGTGCATACGAGCCTTATCTTCGGATCGTTTGCCGAAGTATGCCCTGGCGAATGGAATGTGGATTGGAGACGTGCCTCACGAATTGGCTATGCTTACACTTCCCGAAGAACTTCTTATCGCTCGACACTACCCCAAGTGTTATGTCGTCAAGTTGTTTCCTAAAGACAATAGGCACGTACAGCCAAGTCATCTGCAAAGGGCGTTACGTGGAAATGTGACACTTTACAATATGAATACGAACGAAATAGCAAGAATGCTGGAAGGACAAATAATGCCACAGACTTCCACGACACTTGCGTCTATACTCGCGATCACATACATCGGCACCCGAAACTTGCCGAAGAATTGGTTGAGAACGACGTTTCGAGTGCGAAGGAGGGTTGTTCATGATGCGCTTTTGTGGCTGAAGCATCATAATCCTGTGTACAGGGACATCAATATTTCTGAGGAGCGGTTAGCAGATCTTCCTGAGGACGATATTCCTAATGAAATGCTGGCAATCATCCGTCATGAAGAGGATGAGTCTGTTATTGTCCGTGAAAGCGAAGGATATAGTAATCCGATGGGTGCCACTGGCAGTGATAATCTGGCAAGCGGTAAGCGTCAGATGTATTTCTCAAAATATTAAATGACAAATCTTCAATTCAAAGTTGACCGTGACAATGTTGCACCTCGTGAAGAGGATAATACAGATATCTGTGAAGACCAGATGAATACACTAGGATCGGATGATGCAGGTGAGGACATAATAGTGCATGGCGTTACGTTGAAATATATTAAGGTTAAATGATACAGACAGTGAAAATGTCATTCCTCTTCAATTCTTGGGAGTCACAGACGTCGATTTGAGCCGAATGCAAAAGGATGAATTGATGAGATACGGGATGATGAACCTGATACGCGATGGGGATGAAGGTGGATATGCTGTTCGACACAGTCGAGAAGCTGTCACGGATTTTGGACAAGATATCGACGGACGAGATCGGAATGTCAGCCCATTGACAGCGACTTTCCCAACACTATTTCCCTACGGAGTGGGTTCTTTTGAGACCACTCGTTCACAATCTGTGTCGTTCAACGAACATGCGCGATGGGCAATCCAATTCCACGACCGACGTTTCCGGACTCACCATACATTTCCATTTGTCGTGTTCGCAATCCAACAAAAAAGAAAGGCGATGACTTCCGCACGTATTCAAATGCATCGATCAGATTTCGAAAAGAACAAATTTGCACTTGGGTCAATAACTTCCGGTGATATGCAACATGCGGCGAAGGAGGAACAAGAGGGGATGACGTGGCACTCCGATTCACGAATTCGGTTACTCCGCAAACATGTGTATGCAGCATCAAGTCGAGTCACAGGATCAGACAACAGTCGCGTGCAGTTTCGAGGCTGTATATGGGGAACCACATTATTGCTGCGGGGTCCGTCGTTGTGGTTAACTATCAATCCCAACGACATGCAAGACCCTGTGGCACAAGTTTTTGCAGGAGAAGAGATTGATATGGACCATTTCTTGTCCACAGCGGGTCCAGATTCGCATCGCAGAGCATCAAACATTGCCAAAGATCCTTATGCGGCCGCAAAATACTTCTTCTTCATCATTAACACAGTGTTTTCCACGTTATTCGGTCTTGACGTCGAGCGGAACCATGTGAAAAGTCACAAGGGTGTTCTTGGAAAGATCAGTGCTTATTTTGGTGTCGTTGAAGCTCAAGGACGAGGAACACTGCATCTTCACTGTTTTATTTGGTTGCGCGACACACCGAACATTTATGAACTTCGTGACCTTCTGAAGACACAATCTTTTCACGACAAGATTCGAGCTTTTCTTCGAAGAAACGTTCGAGCTCATGTTGATGGATTGGACGAGGAAACAATACGGTCAACACCTCGAGAGACACAAATCGGATACGCGCGACCTCCTGATCCTGATTCACCTGATTGGGAGGAAGATGTTACAGACCTGGAGCGACGAGTCGTGCGCGCAAGTCAGATACACACGTGCTCGACTACGACATGCCTTCGTTACAACACGCACGGACGATTGACATGTAAACGTCGCGCACCGTGGCCCGTTTCCCCAGAAGAGACAATCGACGAAGCAGGAAATTGGTCTCCGAAACGAACATATGCGTATATGAACAATTTCTGTCCTGCGATCACAACAAACCTATTCTGTAATAACGACATCAAGTTGCTAACAAACGGGGAAGATACGAAAGACGTCATGTGGTATACGACCTCATACGCGACCAAGAAGCAATCGAAGAATAACAATGTTTCAGCACTGATGGCAAAAGCTTTACTGTACCACGAAACCCATTCTGATCACATTGCCAGTCTTCTTGAGCGGAACCGGTTGCTGATCTTCCGTTGCCAACAAGCCATCAATCGAGAGATGGAGTTGTCGGGACCTCAAGTCTTGTCATATATCATGGGATATGGTGATTCTGTCCAGTCTCATCACTATGTTGGTCTTTTTTGGATGTCAGTTCAGATGCAGCTCGAACGAGCATTTGCAGAACTGAAAACAGTGAGAGCGTCTACAAGGTTAGTGAGAGAGACTTAGGTGAACGGCCTTACTATTTAGTACATATTAACCATAAGTTGTGTACAGTGAAAATTCTACGGACTCGGAAAGCGATTCTGTAGAATCGGAATCAGAACTTGGTGATGAAGATGAAGTTGAAGACGCATCCCCGGTGAGCAGTGTGCAATAAGTATCGTTCCGTGTTGACCTGTGACGAAATGCCAGGATGCCAGTGGGGATACAGTGACACTCGAGATTGGAAACGAAGGACATATCCGTACACGTTGTTCTCAAATCGACGACTATCGCTTTCGAGGAACAGAATTGGAATCATTCTCCTTCATTTCGTTCGTCATCGACACGTACGAAGAATATGCCACATTATCAAAGCGACGGAGTCAAGCTGAAAGAGAGTCAGGTGAACCATCCACAATGCCACGACGGGGACCACGCCCACACAAACGGAGTCCCTATTTGGATGAACATCCACGTAGCAAAACGCACTGGCGCGTCATCCGTCCCGCAGGACATAATACGTTACCCAACATAATAGGTCCTTTTTTTCCTTCACCCAAAGAACCAAGTCGACGATCGCTGTACTGCGCATCAATGTTGTCTTTGCTGGTTCCATGGAGAAAAATACAGGATATCAATCCGTATGGGGATCCCTGGGAGGAGAAATTAGCAGATTTCTATGCCCATGCAACGAAACAGGATAAGGACATCATAGCGGGCGTCGAGTATTACTATGAGTGTCGAATGGCTGTTATGAAAAAGGTGCAAGACCAAGAGGTGTTCGAGGAGACCGAAGCGAGGGAAAGAGATGTGCAGCAACGAAGACGCGATATGATGGATAGAGACGATGAATCATATATGGACCTGTATGAAGAAGAAGAAGTATCATTGAACGAAAAGCAGCTGGAGATATTCGAACGCGACCAACGTAATGCTCGAGAGGAGCAACATGCAACTGACGCCATCCTGATCGCACAATCCCGAAACATTTTCATACCGAAAACCCTGTTAGCAGAAGCAACTGCCAGAGCGGATGAACGTGCACCTCATGTGTCATATGCAAATGGTGATGACGAGACTCGTCTTCAGCAGTGGCAAAGGATGATGGAAGAAACAGTCCAGGTAATGGAACGAGAAGCAGACAATATACGAGATGATGAATTGGATCAAGGAGGAACACAAGCAATGGCCGAATTACGCGTCTCCGACGAAGGAGGAGTTGATCGTCTACGATCAATAGCATCTTCGAACGTCGAACGACTAGCTCCTGTTCATCCGGACCAACTTTTAGCGGAGCAACGAAGAGCATATGACATCATCGATTGGCATTTACAAGAACATATCTTCGGAAAAAATCCTCCTCAGTTGTTGATGATCATCCCAGGAGAAGGAGGTGTAGGCAAATCGAAAACGATTCAAACCGTCACAGAGAACTTTGACTCACGAGGTATGAAAGGGAGACTTGTGAAGGGTGCATTTACGGGAATTGCTGCATCAATCATCGACGGGAAGACACTTCACGTTCTTTCAGGAATTGGAGTTAACGGCCATGATCCTGGAGCGCGCGCAGTGAGAAAGCTAGCAAAATTCTGGAAGGGAAAGGATTACCTGATAATTGATGAGAAATCAATGGTCGGACGCAGATTTTTTGCACAGCTATCCAAATCAATTGCTCGAGCGAAAACGTTCAACGGAGAAGGAGACATGGACAAGCCATTCGGAGGTGTCAACGTCATCTTGGTCGGCGACTTTCATCAATTTCCCCCCGTTGTTTCGAAGAGAAGCGCACCTTTATATTATCCTTGCAATCCATCAAAAGACAGTGCCGATGAAATGATGGGTCGGAGCATCTACGAACAGTTCTCAATCGTCGTCCGTCTCAAGCAACAGGTCCGCGTAACTGATTCCGACTGGACGGATTTATTACGACACGTGCGCCACGGGAATTGCAGAGCTCACCATATCCAAATGCTACGTTCGCTAGTCATAACAGATCCTACTTGCCCCCGAACGGACTTCACAACGCATCCCTGGAAAAACCATGTTCTTGTCACACCCCGACATTCAGTCCGACGTCAATGGAATGAACAGACTGCGCGCGCACTGGCATCCCGAAACGGGACAACGCTGTTCATTTGCAGAGCAAACGATCTCATTGATGGTCGGCTTCTCACGTTAAGCGAGAAATTCGCTGTTGTGAGCAAAAACTCTAAAGGACACGGCAGGCAGGATGAACGAGCATGCTTACCGAACGTCGTTGAACTTGCAATCGGAATGCAAGTGATGGTGACTTTCAATGTCCAAACCGACCTGGATGTTGCTAACGGATCAAGAGGAGAGATCGTGGGAATTGTGTTGGACAAACGTGAAAGCAACGATGCAACAACACCGAGCGGAATAGTGGAGTTGCAATTTCCTCCACTATACGTGTTGATCAAGTTGTATCGAACCAAGGCGAAGAAACTGGAGGGTCTAGAAGAAGGGGTGTTACCACTGGTTCCAATGCAGAGAACATTCAGAATCATGCATCAAGGAAGGGAAAAAACAGTCACACGTCAACAACTCCCTCTCACGGCCGCTTACGCGTTCACGGACTACCGTTCCCAAGGCCAAACAATTGAGAAAGTGATTGTGGACATAGGCTCACCACCGTCAGGCGAGCTCACGCCATTCAATGCATACGTCGCACTCTCACGGAGTCGAGGAAGAGACAGTATAAGATTATTACGAGAATTCGACGAGAAGTTATTTACGACACATCCGAGCGAACATCTACGCGAGGAGGACGAACGGCTTAACCATTTGGACAGCGTAACTACCAAATGGTGGGAGAATGTACAAGAGAGTACTCGACAATAATACTACACACATGTTTTTTAAATGTAAAGCTAACTTGTACATAAAATGATTATACGGAATCACACAACGTACCCGTGATCGCAGCCGCATCTTTGTTTCCCACGAGTGGACAAATTTCGAGGACGGCACAGCCGCTAATTTGAACTGGAGTGACCTTGATAAACAAGGTAACAAGATCCTAAGTAAAAGATTGGCGCCGGTGTCGACCTGGAGGACTTGCCATGGAAATCGAAACCGGCGCGGGAATGTACTATGGGAGCAGGGAACTCATGATAGGCAGCAGAGAGTGGGGGCTGCTTGCTATCCGAAGCTTGGTTAGACATGGGTGAGCGTGCAAAGTTCAAGTTGCTTCGGACCGTCCGGATTTAAAGGCTTGCTTGAGCAAGTGGTGACTAACTCGGATTACAAACTTGAAGAATTGATCGATAAGCAGCTATTACATATCATGGCGTAGGCTCCGCGCGGCGCGCTGATCGCATCGAAACTTTGCAGCGTTTCTGCTGAGAAACCGACTCGGGGCACGTTGACAACTTGAGAAGTTGTGGCGCAGATAAGTTCCTTGCGGAGTATAACTCAACAAATCCGGCGCAATCGCTACACCATCTCACAACGTAGATTATGTACATACTTACTGGCGTACGTGCTGGTGCCGAAGCCCTTTCGGCCGAGTCCTAAGTAAGTATTGATAATCGGAAAAAATTATGTTACAGTAAGTAAATGGAACCAGCCGGGGGGATGTCACGTTTTGTTTCAGATAATTTGAAATCCTGATCAGTCGTACCACGCAAGCGGAGTCCCATTATTTTGAGAAGGAACGACTCGGACTTGTCTTCAACCTGCCTAAGGCCCAAGGGTCTGCCTACGGGAGATTCATTATTTTGGGTGCCCCACGTCGTGGAGGAGGCACCGTCGCTTCATATCTACTCTCTCTAGTCGTTTTCATCTGCGTGAAGCTCATCCAGAGCTTCACACATACGAAAATGACTACAGTGATGCACTGGCACTTTTCCACGGGGAGAAATCGCTCGCATTACTAAGGACTTGGACTCGGTGTCTGATGAACCTTTGACTCGGTCAGTGGTCCTTTTGCCAAGTCAGAACCTGAGCACGACAGCCGCACTGTCAATGACCCCCAACTCCGACAAGTAATCCACACCAGTGAGCTCGGGTCTCCCAGCACAAAGCTCGGGCCGAATAGTCCAGACCAACGATCGCCCGACTGCTAGGCTTTTATACGTTTCGCCAGGCCAGCAAGACTAAGTCGAAGTCGGATGTCTGGAAGGAAGTGGTCAGACACTGGGACAGCGGACGTACCCAAGCTAGGCCTGGTACCTCCTGCTGAAAGATTGGCTCGAGGAGTGGCGGGGCGCCAACCGGCGCAAGTTCGGCGTGCTGCGTCACCCATTCTACGCTGACTCTCTAGATGCCAGTCGCTCCGTCCTCACAGACTGGCCGCCTGATTCGTCGCACATCTACAATGCCGATGAATACCGCTTTTTTGCTGCCTACTACCCCGAGGCTAAAAGAGGAATCACACCTTTCCTGAACGCGATCAACTCTGCGTGGTTTGCAGGTTGGCCCACCCATACACTCCCTCCGACTCTGGCTGTCACTCTTTCTCCGAGTTTCATTCTGGTGAGCTCGGCAGCAGGTTGCGCTCGGGCCCAGGTTTGGCGCTGATTGCTTGGTCTCTCGCGGCCCTTGCTGGTTTGCAAGTTCGCTTTGCTGACTTCGCCCCAGACGCGCTTGTAAAAATCGTCGAAGTGCTTGATACATATATCGATTGTGGGGCATGTGTCATACAGTAAGAGATACAGAAATATTGGTGAAATGTCGAGCCGACGCTTTGAAATAGGGAACGCCATGTGGTTTCTCAAGAATTCAACTGTCTGAGACTGAGAAACTTCTTCAACATCTCCAAGTTCAACGGCCAAGGTTTTCCTATCCATGAAGCACGCTCCGCATGATCTCCGTATTCGTCACCGGTATTCGGGTGAATGAAGACACTGGTGAATGTGAGCGATCGAGCAATAAGGTCGGCTGAACACTCATACTCGCAGGGTCCACGATTCACAACGAGCCAGGAAAAAAGCGCCCCCGTTTGATGGGGATTAAAGGTATTGACCTGAAACATGGCAGTCGGGTGCGGTCCTGATCAGCGGGTTAGGCGTGCCCATACTGTATGGAATGCACCATCCACATACCAATCGGTCTGTCGAAAAGTTGATAGACGGGGAGCTATAGGATGGATAAGCGAAGAAGACAGATCAGCGAGAGAAGCGCTCGCCTCGGGGAACTCGCGAGCGACACGGGCGTGCAGCTGCTTTGCATATTCGGTCTCTTCAGGAGATGCCTGGTTGTAATATACTACAAGATCCTAAGTAAAAGATGGGTGCCGGTATGGCAGACTTGCCATGGAAATCGAAACCGCGGGAGGGTACTATGGGAGCAGGGAATTGATGATAGGCAGCGCTAGACATAATCCGGATCTAGAGGGGGAAACGACGTATAATTTCACCAATTTCACATATCCGACAGGTATGGAGCAGCTGAAACTCACGCTATGAAGGAAAGGAAGGAAAAGTTTTATGCAACCAGGAACTCTTTGATTTTTTGGTTGTTGCACAGCTTGATGGGAAAGTTTTGACATACGACTCAGCCGTAATTTTTTTTGTATTTCTTTCTGCTCGACGAGGTCGACGTCGTCCTCCCTGAATTTTCTTTTTTTCTTTATGAATGCGGTCACTTGCCGTCTCTCACTCGCCCTCCTGGCTGTCTCGAAGTCAAGCTGATATTATTTTGGACGCAGCTGACCCGTCACGATCGCTCAACCAAGTCCCTCTTTCTCCGTCCTTCGTCTCCCCACGTCCCGCACCGAAAGCGCCCACATTCAAGAACACAACATTCAAGAACTTTCAGTCCGTTTTTCACCGCAAACCACCCCGTTCTCCCTCCGAATCGGCAACTTCCTTCCACTCCTCTGACTCTTTAGGAAACTCGCTAGATATCCACACCCATCATCCTTACGCTACTATGCCCCCACCGCCCCTCCCCGTCGTCTCAAATCACGATATCCTCGAAGACGAACAAGAATGTCCTGTATGTCTAGAACCACTCAGCTTCAGCTTCAGGCTCCCAGGCGAGAAGCCTCACGTCGTCCCGGAATGCGGTCACTCCCTGCACGAGGTAATCTCCCTAATCTACAAAATCTCTCCCCCCCTCATATCATCATCCCTCCAACAGGCTTGCTTCACTGCTGTTTATGGTCCTCCGCCTAGCCAGTCTAGATCCGCCGTCCCGCGCAAGTCCAATCTCGGCGTGTGTGGTGTCTGCCGTCGTCCCATGAAAGTTGGCGAGGGCGATAACAGCAAAATCAACAGTCCGTCTCTCTCTCCCTCAACTCCTCGCTTCTCATCTTCTCCACACAGAACTGGCAGCCCTCACAGGTATGGGCGACCCCCATACTCCTGCAGTTTATCCCGGCCGCGATACATCAAACTCACGACTTCGCCGCGTTCCGGCGCCAAGCACGACCACTCCTTACAATCCCATGGAGGACGACCCAACCGATCATGCCCTCTCTGTAAAATCCACCCCCAGTGATTCTCACTATATCGTCGCTCCTTCCATACAGGTCCGCCCAGAATTTTCTTCTATTGTTAGGTCGGGCGATGCGTCCCAGCCTCTTACTTGTATTGTCATCATCGAACTTCCCGCAAGGCGCAACATTTCCCATATACCCGGGCCAGTCGTCTCAGACTCTGTCCCCCTTCGAAATACCTCCATCACACGACACGATACCGAAATCTCCCCCCCAGCGTCACGGGCGTCTGACCGACAACCCCCACATTACCCCTCCCATGACGGATGGACCCCCGCGTACATCAACGCCGATACCGAATCATCACAGTATACACCCTCGCAAGGTCACGAGGAAGACTCCCCTTTCAACACAATTGTAGAAGATCTCCGAAACCGAATTATCGATTGGAAAGGTCATGCCCTCTCTGGACTTGGCCCTTTACTCATGTATGATCTACTGTCCGTCCGTCGCGATGCACTCGTCCGCGAATTTTTCGTCTATCTATTCAAGGAAGCTATCATCTGCGTGGTCGAAGAGAAGAAACGCTCTCTCGGTCGCTTCCTGCCTTCCCCTGCATTCAACGACTCGTCGACTGCCATTTCCGGTTCAAGCACCCAGTCCAGAGGTGTTCTCAGACTAAAAGGGCGTATCTACGTGCGGCACATCAAGCGCATTATCGCTGGAACAGCCGGGGACCTCAGTCTCACCATCGAGATGGAAGACGAACGATTGGATTCCTTCATTCTCGTATTCAAAGACCGCTCTTCGCTCGAGGCGTGGAGAACTCAGATACAATCCCTAGTCACCTCTTTCCAACAGCAGCAGGCAATTCCTGGATTTGGTCCTGGTCCGGACATCGATGAATTCGGTAGTTCGGAAAAGGCAGCCCGTGCCCTGAGCGGGAGCACTGCATCTACCGTAGACAGTCTTCTCCAGCAATCCACGCGGTCTACTCTATCCTCCACCACGTCACAAGGTTCGGCTCATCAGCGAGCGATGCAGAACAAACTGCAGACCCTGAGCGAGGAAGACGCGATGCTGCGTTATGATACCCCATCTGCCAGTGTTGTAACACCACATGTATCATCAGGATCATCTAATTCTCTCGCGCCCCTCCCCCATCCACCACTCGACTTGATCCTCATCGTTTCCTTACCACCTCCAAACTCACCTCGCAGCACCGCAGATCTCAAGATACGTGTCATCAAAACTTCGCTTGACTTCATTCTTGCCTCTCTGGGTATCAAAGACCGCTTGAGCCTGGTGACCTTCGAGGTTGGGCCGGGAGGGCGAGTGCACAAGACGCCTTACCTGTGCCCCGGACGGGCCCACAGCAGGAACAGGTTGCAGAAGTTCATTGACGAGATCGGATGTCCGGACAACAATCAGGGCGCGGACGATGAGTTTTTGGTCAGGGCGTCCAAAGACGAAAAAACCGACGTAGTGACTGCTGTCAATCATGGTTAGCGGTCGTCCTCGTCTCTGTCAAGGCTTACTGACGCCACATAGGGCTCGACGTTGTATTACAACGCAAGTCACGTAATCCTGTTTCAGGCATGATTCTTGTTAGCGATGCTGCAGACAGCACAAGACGGGCTCAGATGGATCTGGTACTTGCTCGTGCTGAAGCAGCCAACATGCCTATCCATTCGTTCGGTTATGGTCGCTCGCACGACCCTGCCTCCCTCTGGCTCATGTCGAACCATACCAGCGGAACGTACACTTTTGTCAAGGATTGGTACGATCTTCGTGCATGTCTTGCTGGCTGCGTGGGCGGCATGATGTCCATAGCCCTGCTGAACATGAAGCTCCACATGAAAATCGTCGACGGGCAACGTTTTCGCATCCGCAAGGTGTCTGGCGGGCCATCGTCCATTCTGTCTACTGACGGCCACAACGTCGACATTGACGTTGGTGAGCTGCGATACGGGGAATGCAAAGAGATGCTCATCGAATGTGAACTCGACAATACTGAGAGTCGTCGTGCGGGGACTAGTCACAATGGTAGCCGGACTCTCAATGCAACCGATCGGTTCGTGCAGTCCATGGGCCTCGATTCAGCAACTATCGAGGACTCTCCGAACCTTGTGGATGGCATGATGG
>JBBPPO010000163.1:0-15022 GCA_038092055.1 Leccinum glutinopallens
AAGTACGGGGATAGATGGTGGTGGGTTTGTGAGGTCGCTGAAGGCGGGATCTGGGTCAAAGTCCCAGTTGAAGTTGTCTAGGAATCCGAGGAGGTCTGTTGTCTCGGATGGAGAGAATAGGTCAGCGGAGGGAAGGAGTGGCATTGATGAGGGTGGAAAGAGGCTGGACAAGGCTGGGTCGAAAGCATACTCGAAATCAGCAAAGGGAACGGGAGGTTGAGGCGACGGCGGCAGTGAGGACATCGTCAGAGGCTCTGAGAGACAACGACCGGCCACTTGACCCACCCGGTTACCCGGTCCCGGCCGTATCGGTACTCCGCCACCGCGCCCATTTGACAATGTCCGGCGAGACCGGCGTGACTTGTGCGGGACGACCCGGGATGGTAAACAAAAACAAATAGGAATTGCCTTCGCTTGCCCGAACGACCTCGGACTCGCCACCCGCCCCGCTCCGCAACCCCCATGTCGGCTCTCAGTGAGGCATCTACACCGGCGCAGGACGCGGCGTCGGCCATTGATGCACAGCAACTACACCTCCAACAAAATAACAGCGCCGCGTCCCCTGAAGCAAGTACGCGCAAAGGTCGGCTTATCTGTGTATATCCTACACCCCACAGTCGGATATAATCTCTCCCTAGCAAAGGCTCCGTCTGTCAGACGCGCCTGCACCGCCTGTCACACGGGCAAGACAAGATGTAGTGAAGTTCTCCCGTGTCAGGTGCGTATCCCCGCATCCATAAATTCGAATCGCCCATCTCAATCGCGCTTTCAGAGTTGCCTCAAAAGGGGCATCGGCGCGACCTGCGCCTACCCCGATCCCGAGACTGATCATGCAAATCAGCCCCACCAACGTAGGCTTTTCTACCCAATGATACCATGACGTGCCCCCCTTACACGACCCAGCGCCCGGTCTTTCCACGTTCGCCCAAGCGCCATTAGGCTATGTTCACGGAGCGCCGACGCTGACTCAACATCAATATTACGATTACAACGGTACCTTCACAGGGGCATCATCTTCAACTTTTCGGCCGACAAAGCGGCCACGCAATCTCACCGAGGAGGAAGCTGCCGCCATCACCAGAAATTTCAGCCGCGGTGACTTTTTTGTCGGTTCTAGCGCGCCCGTCCGCATCGACCCAAGATTACCCGTCAGACTTACCCTGGGAGACGGTGATCACGTCCATTTCAGTATCACCGAATCCTTGTCTTAGCATGTTATCTCGCATCTCACCTGTATCTTGTTTAGTCCTTGGTTCATTCCGCATAATCTCGTGTACAATACCCATTTTGCTTGCTGCAAGGGAATGACATCGGACCTCTGCAAGACTGCGGCGGTTTGATTTGGAAACCGCCCGTGGCCGCCGGTAACCTGATTACTGAGATATCTCCGGATGTTCACACTGTGCATACCACTGCCTTGCATTCTATCCACACGTTCCTTACCAGCGTTCATTATTAGAATCTTTCCTTTGTCTCTCACCAATGCTTTCTTTTTTAGCGCCGGTCGCTTTCCTTGCCTTTGTTCTCCTCTTCGCCGCCCCTCGAGCCCCTTTAGTCGCTGCTTCTCCGTCAGCGTCCCCCGCCCGACGTGCAACAACGTGCAACGGCAGTCCAGGTCTTTGCAACCGCTCTTTCGGAAATGTCACCTTCGTCGGTGCTCACGATTCGTACACTGTCGGAGTCAACAATCGTGAGTGTGCCCCTATTTCCATAGCTCCACTAACCTGAGCATGGCGTTCAATTGCAGTGGCTGCGGATCAGGACTACAACAGTACGTTACGAACCGCGGACAACCCCAGCTTACTGATGTGCTTTCGATCAGTCACCCAGCAAATGAATGATGGAATTCGTATGTTGCAGATGCAAACGCATAATCTGACCGGTGTCATACAGCTTTGCCACACTTCCTGCGTGAGTATTTCTAGTCACTAGCTTCCACCATCTCTCACTGTTTACCCAGTCTCTCTACAATGGAGGACCTCTCTCTACATATCTCTCGACGGGTGGGTCCCGACTTTTCAGCCTAATTATTCAGTAAAGTAAAACAGGCTCGCAGTCAAGGCGTGGTTGGATGCCAACCCCAACGAAGGCAGGGCAAGTCCCAGTCGTCGTTGATCCTATGTTGATGTCGTTTTAGTTCTCACCCTCTTGATTGTCAACTCTGATGATTTTCTGCCAACTGCGTACGATGCCGTGTTCAAGGCTGCTGGGTTGGACACCATGTCATATTCACCGCCTTCGGCGTCCATACCTGCTTCTCAATGGCCTACGCTTGGGAGTCTCATCGACTCTGGAACGCGTCTCATCACTTTCATGGATGCATCAGCGAATTTTAACAGTGTCCCGTACATAATCGATGGTGAGGTCGGAGCCATTCAGGTCCCGTCATTTTCCACTGATATCAGTCGTAGAGTTTACCAACATCTGGGAATCACCTTATGACGTCACGACTACCTTTGACTGCAGCGTTAATCGTACACAGGGCGACTCGTCGACACAGATGTACCTCATCAACCACTTCTTTGATACGTTGGTTTTAGGACAGCCTGTTTCCGACCCAAGCCTGGCTAATCAAACCAATGCCGTATCCGGACAAAACTCACTTGGCCAGCAGGTCAGCCTTTGCGTCAGTGAATATGGTCGATACCCGAACTTTATGCTCGTCGACGTAAGCATGTGACGGACGGTATATTACCTGGTTGAACGCTCACTCTGCTATCGGAACTTAGTTTTACGAATATGGCGGTGGATCTGTGTTCGAGGTGGCTGCCACTGCGAATGGGGTTACATACTCACCGACGTCCCCCATTGCAACCCCGCAACCCACTGCGTCAACGTCGAGCAATAATGGAGTGCGCCCATCTGTCCAGTGGTCAGCAGCAATGGTATTGGTTTCAAGCTTTGCGTTCGGTACTCTTTGCGTGCTTGTGTGACCGAGACTCGTTTTCTCCATAATGGAGCTACTGTACCTGATTGTTTTACTACGTTCGAGTCCGGATTTTTAGTGGACTTTTAAAGACAGTGCTACATTACCGTTTTCTTTCTATCCTCCATTTATATATACGCGGCTTGTAAACGGACGGATCAGACTTTTGCTTATTATGTGAGCTGTCATCTTCGTCCTCAGGACTCTCCCTGTCCTCTTGTTCGACGGGCTCGGCGCCTCGAATCTTTTTTCGTCCACCTTTACCGACCAGCAAACGTTGCATTTCCAGCTCGCGAAGGGCATAAGATAGCTGGGTATCTCGAACGAGTCGTGCAGCAAGTTCCTTGAGAAGGTGCTTGCGGTGTTTCTGGGCCACAAAAGTGAAAGGATGACACAGAGAGAAACCAAAAGTCACGCACGACATCCACCGAGTTTTGATCTTCCGCTGGAGCGTCCTCGTCCTCGTCAGCGGGCAATCGCTTCTTTCGCCGCCGCCTTGCTTTCACGGAATCTTGATTTTTCCAACCAGTTGGGGCTGTCGAAGCCACCTCATCTTTACCCCCATCGACAGAGGCACTTTGGTCGAGGAATCTTTGAGCTTGAGATCACGGTTAGCACGCGGTATGCGAGATGACACAAAGCGCGTGCTTACCTTCCGCGGTGCCTTCTGCAAACACGATGTGCTTGGGAGGCGCACGACCAGACCTCCGTTTTTGGGAGGTATTCGGTGCGATCACGCCTGCGTCACGGAGAGTCTCGAGTTCGGACTCGGAAAGGTGTTCGTCGTCGTCCGAGTCCTCGACCGAGTGCCCAGACGAGACAAGATTGGCAATGTCGGTGAGCTGGCGTTTGATCTTTTCTATTTTCTAGAGAGAGCGTGAACGATGGAACCAGGACGGAGCGTGAAGGAAACGGCACCTTGAGCCCGACGGCCTTGATGGTTCGGATGTAGCCCTCGTCCTGAGATTTGAGCAGCTTGACCATGTCCATAGGCATGGCCGTGTTTCCCCTGTCTTTTACGTGTACGCCCTGGACGGTGCGCTCGTTCTTCATGGCAAAGTAGAACTCATCCTTGTTCTTGTCGGCCGCCTTGTGTTTGAGGCGTTGGATGCGGTCCTGCTTGGAGTGGTAGTCGCGTGCGCGGAGGACATAATCCTTGTGCTTTTCGAGGATGCCATACTTTGCGCGATGAGCGAGCTGCGAGCGCTCCTTGTGATTACGCCTGTGCAGCGAGTTGCGGAGTGAGGAGGAGGTCATTGTGACAGCGTGTTGTGACAAGCCAATTTTTTACCTTTTTTGTACCGCCAGTCCTTCCGCTGAGTCGTCGTGCCCTCTCTGACGTTTGTTATGTTTCCGCGTTCAGCTCTGCTATCTCACTCGAAGAAGACCCCCGTCGTCCGATTACTCCAAACGTGTGATCGGCTTGAGTGTTTCGAGGCTATTGGGAACGACATGGAGCCAGTAGATGTGGATCCGTGAAACTGAAACTCCCTCGGAACCGAGTCGCCTTGACCCTGACATCTATGACCTCGTCACGGTCTTCTCTCTTGCATGCTTTATTGAATGCGGCTGAAGGTTTTATGTCTCACATATCATGATGACAATGTCCCATAAACAAGAGCTTTTACAACACTCTTCCTTCCGTGCATGGCAGTGCACTCTCGAGTCTCGACACTCTCACTCTTCACCCCAAAATCCTGGCCTATCCTCCATCCATCTCCATGGCATCACTTTGTTCCCACTTACTCCAATCTCCGCCACCTCTCCCTCAAGATTCAGTTGCTGGCTTTGGTGCCTCCTGTCACTGATACTGATACCGCAGATTTTGGACCGGCAATAATACCATTGCAGGTTCTTTCTATTCCTGACCTTGAATTCACAATTTCTGGAGAATCTTGGAGATGTTACTTCCTTTGGTGCCCTTGCTAAAGATTGTGCGCATCAGAGATGTACGTTGGCTGAGGAAGGGACTGAAGGGACTGAGTTGCCATGCTCAAGAAGCTGTTCTGCATGGTGAAATGCAAGTCTGGAGGCAGTGGTTGGCAAAATGAGGCATTCACTGGCACCTGTTGGATGGTGATTGGAAGGATATGGACTGAAAATATATTTGTTGGATTTGTTTGGTTGTACTTATGTGTATGCTCATTCAGAGTCATTCTAGCTCCTCTCCATCTCTAGTGCTTTCAAAATAACCTGAACATCTTTACTGTCTTTCAAAGGTATCTTGCATAATGTATTTACACATGGATTGTCAATTTGATTGTTGTTCACTGAAAGCCCTTGCCCTGATTGGTTTGCCAGTGTTTGTCCCCCTGCCAGTTCTAACTTCTCAGGCACAATGTCTGCCAGTGTCAGTGAGCAACCCACACAAGGATGCCATGCATAAGAACACACTAGTAACAGGATATAATTAGTACAAACTTTCCTAATCTACATATAATTGACTACAAACAGCATGGAACACTGGCAGTGTTGCATAATTTTTCCTGGTGATTCAGACGTGGGCGAGGATGACATGGGTTGACCAGATACGACTCGACGACAACTCGGACAACTCGGACGCAACTCGGACAGCCTCCCTTTCATTGCCATGGCCCACAGGTATCACGGCAGGTATGGGTTGCTGTGGGTACAGGTACTGCTGCAGGTCTGGTCGTTTACACAAAAAAAATGGTATTCCGAGTCCTTGTACTTGTAGCTTACTTGTAGTCAACTTGCTACACACTTGCCAATAGCTTTCTTGGCAGCGTGCGTTGGTTACGCTTGCGCTTACGTTGAAGTGGAGCTTATATTAACTTACGGCTCGGCAAATGACAAAAGCTCCAATAAGTAGACAATAAGTTATAAGTGTGACATAAGTAACCTGTCGAAATACTGATGTACCTTATGGTAGAGACAGCCTCCTTATTAATAGGCTTTACCTGTCCTATTATATAGAGATAGAGATAAGTCCCTTATGGACTTATATACGACACCATTACCTATCTCATATAGATAGAGTAATTGCCTGTTCAGTCAGACAGAGTGAAACGGAACAACTCAACGAAGATCACAATCACTCGAAAGCGAGAGCAATAAATGAGAATTCCAAAAGTGGGAAACGAATACATGAGTGGACTACTTATATACTAACTAACATGAGGACTTTAGGGCAGGTATGGAATGTTCTGGAAGATTCTGTGAAGATGTGAAATGTGAAAGATAAAAGGAAATGAAGTGATAAGGTGAAGTGGTGAACAGTGAAAAGAAAGAATGAAATGAAATCGTTACACAGAGTCTTGTATCTCATAATAAGTATCCTCTAATGTGGTTACTTATATGAGAGATTCCTGTACATGTCTGTTGCCAGTGCTCCTCAGGGCTCACACTGTTAGTACATATATAGAGACTGTGAATGTGTTCTAGATATCTATAGTTCCTTCCTACATTTACATGTAGAGATTCCTACTTCTGATCCTCTGGAAGTGTTCAACTGTTCCCTATATTGGTGAATCAACTTGAAAGAGTACAGTAGCATAATCAAGTCAGCTTTGACCTCGTGAAGCAGATACACCTCATTGAGGGCAATGACCAGCCTGGGTTTGTTGACAGTGGTAGGGCTGCTGGGAAATACTGATGACCACAGCAGTTGCAGTAGTAGAATGATGCAACTTGATCTGCCAATTAGGTCAAATGGCAGATCAAGAGTAGGGATTTATGAAACTCACTTGGTTGTATGTGATCTCCAATCAATGAAAAAAATTGGTATGGCATGGTGACAGCAACTCACACATGCCATCATTCCAACTCTTGACTGCAGCAGGGGTGCCGCCCAAAGCAGAAAGGTCATTTTGAATGAGCTAGAAAACAGCAGCAAAGAGAGCACAATATTGTATATGGTACTCATCCTCAGACATACAAGGTCCAGTCAGAATTTGTGCAGGTACTTGGTTACAAGCCAGAAATCCAGACTTGTCCACATCAGACCGAAGGTTAATGTATAACAACAAGATGCTTTTTCGAGCAAGCTACAGTGCAAGCATGTGAGTACTGGACCAAAGGATGAATGAAAAAAGGATGACCTCCAAGATGGTGCATGGTTGATTCTCCTTGGATATCTCATGGTATTACATGGCACAATGATTTCAATATCTATTGGTACTGAAGAGGCACTGCCTTAGATGTGCTGTCCACCTTTCTTTGTGCCACAGCATCATGTCAATGCTACTGGCATGCATCATCATTCCCAACCATACTATCATCTAACCAATTGTAGCAAACACATCATGATTGCAACAATTACAGGAAATTGTTAAAGAGAAGGTAGTGGCAGTAATTAATGCAACAGCCAGTATCAGACATACTCCTGTCAGGTCTTCTGACCCCATGGTTGAGACATACCTAGGTAAGTATACTATTCCCTCAGAATAGAACAATCAATAATTGTGATAACATCTAGCTCAGGCTATTGGTTTGGTTGAAGAGCCCAAAACTCTTTGTGTGGTTGAAACTAGTGACGACTTGGAGATCCATTACCAGAGTGACCCACTTTTCAGTATGTAATTCAGTGTTTAACTAATTTACTAATTGATAGCACATTGACTGCAAATTCAGATATGTTTGCTGAACAGGTCTCTGAAGTAGGCAAAACTTTACAGCTTCATCCTTTTGCACCTAGTCTCAGAGACTAGGGTGCAAAGGATGAAGCATGCAAAACAAAGCAAAACAACATGAGATTGGAGTCCCAAATAGTATTGCTTACAATTATTTGATCAACAAAATTGTTTGCTAATTGTTTCATAGAAATTTGATTTTTCCAGTATCTCTCCACTTTCTGCTTGATGATAGCAGGAACATCTTCAAATCTGTACTATCTGCCAAGTGATCTTGTCCAAGGATGGACACCAATAGATGTAGCCAGCAGAAAACATCTTTTAGAGGCTTTCTAACCTGCCACTATCTGCATGGTACTTTTTAAGTCTCAACTGGCATCCATTGTGCTGCATGGATGCCAGTTGAGTTACTTAACTTAGATGTGGTTTATATTTTGTATGCAGGAACATTAAACAACCTTTCCCGAAGCCATGCAGCCCATATGACCAGATATGAGCACATATATGCTGCTATCAATGACCTCCTCCAGTTACAATTGCAAGAAGACTTGCATACTCTCTTTACATTTAATTGTGGATATTTAGGGATTTGTGGTGTGGAACTAGCATTAAAGTAATCAAGGAGTAGTGTACAAATTCAAATTCTATTCTTTTTTGGAATCACAACTTGAACTCAGAGAGTGGCACAACTTGAAGAAGCATTGTCAGATGCCACACATGAGAATGTCCTAGTAACAGGGTGTTAGGGTCCAATTAATACAAATTTTCCCTATCTACAAACAGTATGGGACAGCCTTCAAGTTGCATAAGTTTTCTTGGTTAACAGCCAATACTACCATCACAGGTATTGAACTATCACACCATGTGACAGGCTAAATAATCAAGGCATTTAGACTGTCTGATAGTTTTAGAACCTGGTTTTTTTAGCCTGTTGACTTACATGGTGTAATAGTTTACCTAATTGTAAGCAGCGCCCAGGAGCACCAGCCCCCAACTCCTGTCTTTATTAAGTACTGAGATTTGGTAGTAGAGACTTTTGGATAAAACTCGAGCAATATAGCTCTTTCACACACCATGACTGAGCTGAGTTGGATACTAGCCTCAGCATCCTTCTGTTATCATAATGGCACACCACCCATTTTTCATTGGAAGCCATGGAATCTGCACCCCCCATTGCATAACTGTTGATGTACAGCTCAAATGATCAATCAGTACACTGGAATTTTTGAGATCAATCCTTGTATCCGAAACCTCTGATATCCCTGCTGACCTGGCACCAACCTTACTGGTCCACCAGCCTGAGAGCACTGGCATCTGGATATTGGATTCCTTGGCCAGATTGACTGCACATGTCTGGGTCTCTCAGCCCAATATCCAGGATCTTTCACTAGTGTGTAGTTTTGATGTTCATTTGTTTAATGAGTACCAAATTTCACAATAGTTTGCTTTTGACATCAGAGTGCAACTTTGGCATATAAATAAATAGTGGAAACATTGTGGGATTTGGAATCCCATGGCTCTATGAAACAGAAGAACACCTATGGGATGATTTTTGAAAATCATCTACATCACTGTCCATTTTTCTATTACAAACACATCAGAATCCTGGGGCATGCTGGGCAGCAGGTTCTCATCCCCACTGGTTATCCCGATTCAAGAATCAGCCTGAGTTTGATTACATTCACTTTGGCACCCAGGTTAACCTGTACTGACAGGCATATTTCGATTGACACTATGCACACCATGCCATTCACAAGGTGCAAAACAAGCAGTTAATGTTTTTTTGCCTTGTTCTCTAACATACTATATTATGTAGAAGTGAAATGGGAATCCCAGTTCCAATGTGGGAGTCCCATAGCATTATTGCCTACAATTACATAATTGTTTCCAAATTTGATTTCAATCAATTTGAAACTCATTTTAAGAATGGGAATCCCATTAACAGTTGTGGGAGTCCCATAATACAAATAGTGGACATTACATGATATGATTGGATACTTATTATGAGGTACAAGACATCTGTCTGACCAAACAGGTAATTACTTTATCTCATAAGAGATATGAAACTCTATCCACATGAGATGGATAATGGTGTTGTATTTAAGTTCATAGTAAGGGACTTATCTCTATCTCTACATAATAGGACAGGTGAAGCCTATTGATAAGGAGGCTGTCTCTACCATAAGGTAGGTAATCTCTATTATATAATACTAGATAAATGTCCATAAGGACTTGAGTAAGCTCAAATGGCTATTGATGAATGACAATGAGTCAATTGTCCTTACTAGGAATCAGTGTTTTCTAGTAGAAGTCTCAGGCTTACTGTAACCAGAGATGGTATAAATATAGACATAAAGCCAAGTATGGCTAGAGGATGCAACACATATACTTAGATGTGTGCAGATACTTCACTCAGAGCTAATGAGCTCTTCTTTCAGTCTTAAGTTGAAAGCACTAGTAAGACTCGGAGGATGTAAACATCCAGACCTCTCCCAGTCACAGTTGCAAGAAAATCTACATACTCTGTATTGATAGCAGCTTAAATATACTTGTATCTGGCCATATATGCTGCCAGTTTCCTGCCTGCTGGACAAGGTTGTTTGATGTTCTGACACATAGAAAATAAACCACATCCAAGTTGAGTAACTCGACTGGCATCCATGCAAATAGCGGGAGGTTGGAAAGCCATTCAAGTATGCTTTCCACTACATCCATTTCCATTGGTGTCCATCCTTGAACAAGATCCATCCACTTGACAGACAATGCAGATTTAATGATGTTCTTGCTATCATAAAGCAAGAAGCGAAGGAATATTGGAGAAACAACATCACATTTCTATAAAACAATTAGTAGTATTGATCAATCAATGCTTACCAAGCCATGGAGCTCCTCTGTAAGCAAAACTATTTGTGAATTCAATCTTATCATGATGCTTTACTTTTCCTTGCCGCATCTGCAAAAAGTGAGAAGTCTACAGGTTACTATGTCTACATAGCCTGGTAGACCTCATCTACATCCCCCCTCTTACATAGCACAATGTAACATACAAGGTTTCTATGTATGCTACAGTTACACCATGTTGCAATGATATGTAAGGGTCAGAATGTGTGACTTATCCGACATTACTCTCAGTAGTCCATGGTAGCATGACATTGCTTGCTGGTAGTTTGTTGTAGCATCCCATAGTCCATAGTAGGTACTACTAGGACTCACTCCAAGTGAATAAATGGTTCACGAAAACCTGTGTAATGTTAACTTGTATGTACTGTGCTCAATGTTGTTGAAAACATTGGCCTCATGTCGACACCGACTCAACTGACATTTCTACTATTCTATGTAGTCAGAAACATCCATGCTGTTGCTGCAGGAGGGTTCGGCCCACCAACATATTTTACTCCTGCTCTTTATGTAATCTGCTACTGTACATGCTGGTAGTCGTCATTGTTGAATGCTACTTCGAAGTTACTACGGTACATAGTTGTTCTCAGGGAGAGAACTACAGTAGTTGATGTAGTCACTTGTAGGAATACCCGGATGACATGTGACGACATTGGCTACATAATTATGACATTAATATAGCACTATTTCCTTTTTTCAGATGGCGTGCATCATCTTTTCATGCTTGGTCTCTGAGTCTATCTCCAGATGACTTGTAAAGTTGTCCTCTGCTTCAGAGAACCATTCAGCAAACATCTCAGACTTTGTAGTCAATGTACTGTCAATCAGTTAGTTAAGCTCTGAATGACATACTGGAAAGTGGGTGATTCCAGTAATAATCTCTGAGTTGTCACTATTTTTGACCACATAAAGAACTTTTGAATCATTGGCCGATCCAATAGCTGGATGATATTCCAATTATTAACTACTCTATTCTGAGAGAATACTTACCTTTGTCATGGTATGTCTCAACTATGAAATCAGAAGACTGGATGGGGGTCTTCCCAATAGAAGCTGTTGCATTCAGTTCAGTCACAATTGTTTGGTTTGTGGCTGGACCAACACTAGTAGGATCTATAGAACAACCGACTAGAAAATGGGTAGGAGAGTCTAATCTATACACTAGTAGCACTGCTCTTCAACTACTTCAACACCACAAAGTCCTGCATATCCACAATTGAACATAAAAGAGTTTGGAGGTTTTCTTGTAAACGAGACTGTGGTAGGTTGTTGATAGTGGAATGTATATGCTTGTATTCGGCCATATGCACTGCACAGTTTCCTGCCTGCCAGGCCAAGATTGCTGGAAGTTCCAAGACATAGGAGCTGAACTGCATCCAGATTGAGTAATTCAACTGGCATGTGTGCAGACGCTGGGAGTTCAGACAACCATTGAAGTATGTTTGCTGCTGCGTCCGTGGGTGTCTGTCCTTGAACAAGCTCTGTCCACTTGACAGACAATGCTGACTTGATGATATTCTTGCTATCATCAAGCAAGAAACAAAGTGAATAGAAAAAATTCTATAAAACACTTAGTAGGCGGTTTATTGATTAATGAATGCCTACTAAGTGATGGATCTCCTCTGTAAGCGAAGCTACTTGCGACTCCAATTTTGTGTGCTTTTGCTTTGCTTGCCGTGCTTCATCCTTTCGTGCCCTAGTCTTCATCTCTAGCTGCTTAGTGAACATATCTGAGTTTATAGTCAACACACTGTCAATTATTTAAGCTCTGAATGATGTACTAAAAAGTGGGTGATTCCAGTAATGGATCTCTGACTTGGAGCCGTCACACAAGAGACATTGCCAGATGCCACACATAAGAACATGCTAGTAACTGTTTGACTCACATGGTGTACTAATAGTTTACCTAATCATAAGTGGTGCCCAGGAGCACCAAGTCCCCAACTATCTTTAATAAGTACTAGGATTCAGCAGTAGAGACTTTTGGATAAAACTTTGAGGCTCTGTATGTCCACAGAATGTCCCAAAAGACTGAAATTTCTGAAATGCAGTGATGTAAATTTTTCTACTGAGATACACTGCTAAAGTTTATTATTCATACATATGTTGTACATAATAATTGAAGGAATGAATAGATTTGATAATCTGGCAACAAGATTTAATGTAATGAGTGTCTACTGTCCATGAAGTCCGGAAGGACCTGCTTCTGAAGGAGGCCTGCTCCCATGTCAGCCACTTTGGGAAATTCTATCAGACGTGCCAGTGGTGTGTGCAATGTGAGCATCATAGAGACTAACCATCTTCAATATACAACCATTATGCAAAAACCCTTTAGTACCTTCTGTATTTCCAGTTATTTAGCCCAGCTCTACATCTGGCCCTAAGTAGGGTGCCTGTTCTGGTGGGTTATCATTCTCGTCTGACGCGTGATAGTGAAAGTTCCAGAGGAGCAGGAATGTTGTGTGTGTTGTCTCCATCATGATAATGGCATTCCGTTGACTTTTGAATGTGTCACAAAAGGTGCGAGACACGAGATAAACTGTGCCATGAAGAACAGGTAGTGTGAATAACAGCAGAAGATGTATTGAAAAACTGACATTTCAAGATTGTGAGCGTTACTGTGATTGAAAGGAAAGAAACATCAGTCACTACAATTCAGAATATTCCACAATATTCACTGGCAATGAATTGTGCAGGAGTGGATTCTGCAATCTCAGATTTATGAGTACTAATGTCTGAGATGGTGTTCTGTAACCATGTTGATTCAAATCACTGAGATGTACCCTTTTCCCTCAGTTCAAGTTGAGGACCCACTTTTGCTTGCAGCTAAAGCTTGTTGCTCTGAGTCAGTGTGTGTAGCATGCAGTTGAGATTCTGTGATATAGAAATAAGATGAGTACCTTTTTTTTCTCCAAAGACCTAGCACTTCATACATGATGATTGCATTCAGCTTCTGCCTGTCTAGTAGAAAATTAGATAATACCTCAAAAACTTGGTGCTTGATATGTGTGGTCCAAACCCAGTGATCATGATATAGAATTGAGATGAGTGCCTCTTTTTTCCTTGGGAGATCCATTTCACAAGTGACAAACACAGCTTAAGGCTTCCCTTGCCTTGTCACAACAGGCAGGGGTACCTATAATTGAGTTTAAATGATTAGCAATAATGTGTTATTAGTACAACTGTTCAGACTATCCATACACTACAGGATTGACAAGAAAAAAAAATAACTATTCACTTCAAATATAATGCAGAATTAGTGTGTAACAGTAAATCTATTCTACTTGTTGAAAGGAAGGTTGAGCTATAGCAATTATTTAACTTTTTGAAAGGCAATATTGCTTTAAAAATGTATGTGTTATTTAGACTATAACACTGTGTTATAGTTTAATCACCATATGTAGTAAAAGTCTAACTGACTACCAGCTGAACTGGAACACAATAGATGAAGGAAAGGAAAACTATTCATTCCATAGATCTCAACAACACAGTGTCAGTATATTAAAACTATATACATAGGGAAATATTCAAATATACTGTCCCGTATGTTCTATCCTAGTCGAGGGACAATGTATTTGAATATTTCCCTAGTATATAGTTTTAATATACTGACACTGTGTTGTTGAGATCTATGGAATGAATAGTTTTCCTTTCCTTCACATATTGTGTTCCAGTTCAGCTGGTAGTCAATTAGACTTTTACCAGATATGGTGATTAAACTATAACACAATGTTATAGTCTAAATAACACATACATCTTTAAAGCAATATTGCCTTTCAAAAAGTTAAATAATTGCTATAGCTCAACCTTCCTTTCAACAAGTAGAATAGATTTACTGTTGCACATCTAATTCTGCATTATATTTGAAGTAAATAGTTATTTTTTTCCTTGTCAATCCTGTAGTGCATGGATAGTCTGAACAGTTGTACTAATAACACAATATTGCTAATCGTTTAAACTCAATTATAGGTACCCCTGCCTGTTGTGTTAGGGATGACTCCTAGTTTACCAAACCGTGTGACTAGATTGATCTTACCCAGGTCGAGGGTTCCATGGGGGTGAGGATCACCACATATTGGACTCAGACTGGAGGCAATATCTACTAATTCATACTAGCGCGGAATTCACGACATCGAGAACCAGTTGATTTTCCGGAGCAACGACAAATTCGTCTTCCATGACTCCCGGGGTTTCGAAGCCGGTTCTGTGGATGAATTCCAACGACTGAAGGATTTCATCGCAGATCGTGCGAAGACAACAGATCTCACGAAATGGATTCATGCCATTTGGTAATAGCTAAGCTAAGTTGTGCAAGAAGGGACACTGACTGGCCAGTACATTGATAGGTACTGCATCCCAATGAATAAACTGGATTGGGCAATCCAACATTCCGAGGAAACATTTTTTTGATGAATGTGATACAAAAAATGGTTACAATGTTTTTGGCAAGGTTTTTCAAGCTTACAACTTTGTCCAGTGGTCATCGTGTTGTTCACCAAGTTTGATGCATTGTTGACGGTGGCCATGGGCAAACTAACTGGTGGTGATCGAAAGCTGCCATTACAGGAGAAGATGGCAAAGGCACATGGGCTCATAGAGGGAATTT
>JBBPPO010000164.1:0-14934 GCA_038092055.1 Leccinum glutinopallens
AACGCTCCTCGCAGCTGTCATCCGTGATAGCAACCGGCTTAGCGTCTGGGGCGAGCGCGATCTCGAACCCCTCAATGGTGAACAGCACCTTGCCCTCCCCGTTTGCGATGGCGTGGTTCGACTTGAACGGACCTCTAGGCCCCCACGAGTACCTCCAGATGCCTTTCTTGAGCTCGGAATCCAAGTTTGGTGCGGCCCGGGAATCCCAGCGGCGTATGGCGTCCATCTTGACCGGAAGGAAAACACCGTTGAAGTCGAATTGCTTGGTCCCCATGTTGATGAACATGGCAAGACCGCACTGCGTGATGCTATCCAGGACACCTGGGTGAATGACATACCCTTTACCGAAACGTCTGGGGTGCCTTCCGGGATCTCGAGGTACGTCAGGTAGGCCGAGGTGCAAATTCAAGGAGTGAAGAGTGTCAAGGGAACACTAACTCACGGAATTGCAATAGCGAACGATGCCGGGTCTTCTAGACCTGCCACGATGTATTCATATGCTATAGGATAAAGCGTAAACGTGATATCCTGCATCTGTAAATGTCGAGAAACGAACTTCCGCTCACAGTCATGCCTTCATGCAGCGTACTCGGTGCTCTATCCCAGTGTCAACAAAATCAACGGATTGAAGCAACAAGGACATACCATAAAACCGCCACCTGCCAGTGGAAAGCAGGATTGACACATAGTCGCCTAAAAGCTGACTTACGAAGATCTTGGTTCGCAAGGGATCGTTCTGGTAACTGAAAATAGAGAAATTGGAGACCAAGCTTACAGAGATGCTCGTTAGCTTATCCGTGGTAATGCATCGGGATTTGCCGGGTCTCCCGTCTCTATGCATTATGAGCATTTCAACTGTAAGTATCTAGTCTGATTCATCACTACAGTTATCCCAATCAGGACCGTACATCTCGTACATCTCCAAATCGTTCGGATCGTCTTCCAACTCGTCAACCGATCCGACATCATTATCCCCACCATCATCTACAGACTCTGCCTCCCATTCAAGAGCATCTAGTTCACCGAGCGATAGACCAGCACCAAGATCATCGAACCCATGAACGAGGGGTTCAGAAGTACTGGCGTTGACGGAGGTAAAATCGAAGAATTTGTTAGGGCGTCGCTTGTCACTGACTCGAACTCGAACTCGGCTGGATGCCTTTCCTGTATCAGGCAACTGCCATTCAAGTGCGTCGAGTTCAGAAACAGAAAAATCGTTGTCTAGGTCAGCAAACCCATCAAGAAGGGAATGCGAGGCACTGTCCCCGAATGGATCGAGTTCTGAATCGATGTGTTCGAGATCGTCAAGTTCGCCCTGAGAGGTGTGGGGAGTTCTAGTAGCCATTGAGTGCGGTACACTGTCTTGGGTGTGGGAATAGGTATGGCCAACCCCAAGGCCCCAGTGGTATCTAACTAGCATATCGCGATCCACGAATCTGTTCAAAGTATAGCACGTTAGTATAGAGTTACACCGGTCATAAGAAAAACGAAATCGCAACACCTGTTAATGTAATAATGCTTCCAGTCGTCGCTGTCTTTTGCTACGGAGGACAATCCAGCGCAATCTGCATATGCCCTTCCCTTTGCGAAGGCGGGGATGAGATGACATCCTCTTATTGCAACGGCGGGATCAACGAAGTCGAATGCATTGTCGTCGTCCATCGGAACGAACCTCAACGTGTCGAGCTCAACCGCACAGTTGGGTGGATTCCATTCGAACCATCGTATGTGCAAGAAGTCTAATCGACGAGCATTGTAGTCCTTGAGCCCCGGACCGATATACTGAATATTTGCGTGATAAATGCCTACGACGCGAGCGTAGCAAAAGTGATGTTGCACTACTTCCTCCCCGCATCCCGTTTGAAGCATCATTATGTCGCGATGGTCGCTATTAGGATTCAGGGTGTCTTGACCGCGGCGAACGTCGTAGGTAGTGTAGTTAATACGGAGCACATTATGCTGATAAATTCGTTCGCCTTTCAATAATACTTGATTAATGGTGGCCTCTGATTTGCTGTAGCTGTGGTCTAGGCCCATTGCCATACGATCGGTACTCGATTCGGAAGCGTCTGCATGGATTGCCTTGATGCGGGGAAGAAGGTGTCGTTTCAACTTCGGGATGAAGTCCTTCTCGCTTCCTTTAATTATGAACAAGATAACAAATAAATTTGGGCATACCTTTAGTGCTGGATCGTCTGAGTTCCTGTTTGCAAAGGTACCGACATCAATCGGTCTGTGTTGAGACTTCCCGATATTATACCGTTCTTCGGGAGCACTCGGAACAGACTCCGTCTGAATGGCAGCGGTACCATTGGTCTCTCGAACTCGGCGTACTCTTGCTTGGCGTCGCTCAATCCGGGTTAGTTGACGAACAAAATTTTTTCGGCTAGTGCGTGTGTACCGCCCTTTCCCGACACGATGCTCCCGTTCTCCCTTGAGAAAACATCAGAAATCAATTGGATATATGGGTAGAACGGTCACTAACTGGCTGAGTGGAATAGGAATCAGTGGTTCCGAACATCCGGATGGAGGCCGTGTAGTCACCGAGAGCGTGGAACTTATAGGTGCGAAGATTAAAGGACTTTGATTTGAACGATGTCGTGGCAACGGAATTTCCAGGGACACGTTTGGGACAAGTGCGAGCTTCACGCCGTTGGCGCTGTTCAGACTCGCGCTTGAGTTCTTTAGTGCGAAACGCGGGACATGTGTCAGCTTCAAAGGCTCGTATTGCATTCCCTAGAGACTGTGTGGCATCGTCCAACAGTTGGAGAGTGTCGTCAGTGTGCATACGGAGCTTCGCAAGCCCGTGCCAGTAACAAAGGAGGCCAAGGAGCTTCATCACGGTTGCATCGTGAGGATCTGGTAAAAGTCCCTCGAGGACAGGAAGGGCGCACTAACGAGCTCGACTTAGTCAAAATCCTAAAGCACCAACTTCCTACGTACCTGGAGGAGATCTTCGAAGGCATGAGCCGTCATTCTCCTCATCTCCGACACATTCTTCGAAAATCGTCGAATAGTATCCTTCCCGAACGAAGGAACCTGGCGGTATCTTCAAATTGCAAACACGTCAATTGCATGCCCAGGAGGAGTATCAAGTCCGAATCACTTTCCTTTGGTCGAGCTCCCGCAGCTTGTTCCCTTTCAAGCTATCCAGCATGCGTAAGAGATGCATGAAGATAGCTTTCCACACCCCAAGCTCGAATTCATGCATCATATCAACGACAAGCATGAGAAAAAGATTGAAATCAAGATGGTGCAGTCGCTCGGAAAAGGCGTTCTACCATCAGTCAGTGAATGCATCAAGCTCCAATTCAATCTACACATACCACAGTGGGAATCAAAGATTCGTCCTTCAGCAGCGCTTCAACTTGCGTCGAGTTCACGGCGTAGTTGCGCTCGTAGATAAGTCTGCGCGCATCTATGATTTTGCCCTGCCGATCAGCATCATCGACGCGAAGTAGTAGTTCCCGCTCAGCTATATCTTGTCGGGTACCCATGTCGGGTACGTGCGTCATGGGAAGCGTGCACCGTGGACACGGGCATGTTCCAAGATTGCGAATAGACGCTATAAGAACCCTATTTAAATGAAATGATGTTAGCGGAATAACCATGTGGAAGAATATAATCCGTACTTCTCGGGATAATCAGCGGAATAAGTAAATATACGAGGGTAGAAACGCCGCTTAATACCATCGCAGCACAAAATGACCACCCCGTGCTGGTAGGCGGTCATGAACTCTTCATCGAGTAGAAGCTTCCATTGCCCGTGGAAGAGGTCCCTCTGACAATGGGTGCAAATTGTGTTGCTCGGAGCATTGTCACCTAGATGCTCTGCCAAAAAATCTTTGAAGTTGTCCGGTAGCTAGAATAATAATAAGTTCAGTTCAGCAAAATGAAAATACTTACTTACCGCCTGGAAATAGGCTGCATGAGAACACAAGTTATTCGTCGGCTGCGATCTTCGGTACTTTGACTCGTTGCCAAAAAAGACATAGAGGGGCCATAATTTGGCGTCACTAAAAGTAGTCAGCTGTGTCGCATCGGACCAGAACATAAGCGCTGCAACGACACGAGGCAGATCACATCCAGGCTCCGGGGGCGAGTCTTGGAGGGCCTGATGTGCCTCGAGGAACGCAGTAGAGGTGAAGAGTTCACCGTGCACCCTGACGTCACGGTCTCTGTGAGGCGGATGCCATCGCAGTTCGTAAGGTTCGTAATGGAAGAGGGATGCCTGGGCTGGATTGGAAATCTTTTCCTTGATAATTGAGACGAGGGAACGATAGTAGAACCCCGGAATGACGTAGTCCTTCACACCTGGATTTCTTGACCGGCTATGGAATGGTACGGAGATGGTGACCGAGGAACATTTCCATCCTTCGTCATCACCCAACCATTCAGGAAGATCACCATCGAATCGGTTCTCTCCGAGGTGCTTGTCGATGGAGGACCATGGGGTCTCCGACACGGCGGAAGGCGAAAATAATGGGTCACCAACAATTTCAAGCAATTGCCTGAAATTATCCTTGGATTTCTGGATCCCTTGGTTCCAGTACCAGTCACCGAGAAGCATCGAACTCTCGTTGGGATAAGGATGATAAGGATTTTCGGATTGGGGTGCTGACTTCGGCAAAAGAATAGATTGCGAACCAGCGTTTTCAACGGAGTATGGGTCTTCTGGGTCGTGACGAGGAAGCGAGGAAGCGTTGTACACGCGGAATAGCCCGAACCTGTTCAACTGTGTCTTGAATATCTTGCGCACCGAGGAGAGTATAGAGTGAGGGGATTGTTCGACAGGAAGACTCGCCATGTTGTGAGATGCAGAGGGTGGATTGTCTGTGTCTGAGGCTTCAGTCAAGAGAGAAGTACAGACTTCAGGAGGGGGGAGCGGAGCCAAGCATTCCGGAAGCACGTCTGGAAATTGTGATGGTAGTCGAGCCTGATCGTATCTTGACCTGGGCTGCACGAAAGAACGAAGTTCATCCGGTGCCAAGGGCACGTCGTCCGTTAATTGCTGTTGCGAACAGAAGGACATTTAGGTGAGTTTGTCGCAGCCTGATATCACTACATACTAAAATGCTTACCTGACGCAACTCAGAAGGATGCGGTCCCTCCGAGTGGATTTCAGTGGCGCAGTTTACACTGGAACTGCTCGCAGCCTTGCCGTCCAATGCTAGACTTGGCACGTTGGTACCCGGCCTACTCAGCCTACGTTTTTTTGTTTGATAAAACTCCCTTGCGATTGTAAGGGCGCCAGCGAGCCGTTTCTTGCCTTTCTGACATCCTCTTTCATGGCGAGTGAATGCGCCGAGGTCGGTGAAAGCGCGGTTGCAAACACACGTTCGGGTATAGTCCTCAGAAGAAGCTGACATCTGCAGAGTAACATAAGAAACAGGCTACGCCAATGAAATGCACTGCGAAGGGGTCACTGGGAATGCTGACCAACTTATACCGACGTACGTATACCAAAGCGTAATGGCTAAAAAAGTAAGTAACCTTTCGTTACAAGTTACAGCTTAAGAATACAACATTCCATACTACTATGAGTATGTCAAGATAGAGAAACAAGTCGGAAACGACACTTTTAAAAGAACAAAGAATACATCTAGGCTCACAAACACTTCAGATCAAATAATGGAAAAAGAAAAAAAAAATGAATGAATAATAAGGAACGTCTGTCAAGCGAATGATATGTCTGCACTCAAAATCACTATGCAGAAGTTCAGCGTGCTGCTCATCTGGATCAACAACGAACTTACAACATTGGTTGAACGGCACTGCAGTAGGCACCTATTTCCCGCCTCTTCTGGACAGACAGAACTCCTTCATCCTCATGTGACCAATGGCAGTAATGTACCGTCCCCTCACAGTATCTGCTTCGTCAGCGTTGACGGCAGTATGTGCTTGCGAAATCTCGCGGAATTCTGCTTCGCCGAGAACTTGGCGCAAGGCGCCCTCCCAATTCTGGCATGTCTGCTCGGCATCTGCTAGACACCCAAGCATTACATTCTTCTTTGACAAAGACTCTATGTACATGCGCCTTAAAACATCTGGAGGAGGGGATGTGGCAACCGGAAGTCGCTACTGATATGTAAGACATATCGCAGGCTGCAAGCGTAGATAAGCTCTCACCAGGATCTTTGCAGTACCTTCTAGAACCTTCACATAGTCTTCGACCCTGTAAAGCTTTGTGTATTTGTTGCAGTCCAGATCGCCGCGCAAAATAGTATCCATACTGCCAGGTGGGGGAGCTAGAGACGCAAAGTTCGTAGTCTTGTTCGGAGATGCCACAGGCACCCCAAGCCCGCTGGTGAGCTGCGGTGAGGACACGGTGCAGCGTTTGACTGAGGTAGGGGTCCCGTTCGACATTTGATATACCTCTTCAGAGTGAAGGGTGGACGTTACAGTGACGACCCGGTAAGAACCCTTTGAGAACCACCGTAACATTTCACGTCATGTGACCAAAGTCCAAGAAGTTCACACACTGATCAGTTCTCAGTGATAATGATCGCCTTTTGGTGGTACTTCATGTCAACCCCTTGGGTATTGGCGAGTAGCGTCACGGATGATTGGAATCACCAATTTAATGCCACATGGATTAGGTAGATCATAGATGCCAACCGCTGTGGGAAGTAAACAGTACAATAATCGTAGTTTCCATTCGAATTTCAGTGCTTCTGGAGCTCACTGAAATACGCGCGCGATCTGGTATAGTTTCGTTGACAAACCGCCTTGGATTTTCAGTTGTTCCTGCAGTAACTCTTGTGTAATAGTCACCATATCAAAACTCGCTAATTTTTTCAGGTTCACACCACTGCATTCAATTCAGTGCACAGATAGTAGTGCAAAGTAGGGGTAGGATGACATCTAACCGTTGAGCGTGTATAATTACCGCCCTACTTTGATTAACGGTTGCATCTGTTATCCCGAATCTCTGTCCACTGATCCTATTGTCCACTGTCCCGCCGACCGTTCTGTTCCGTACCTGTCATCCGTCCCCCTCAGTGACCACCACCCTTCAAACTGCCACGCCCACATACTCGTGCCTACGCCCGCGCGCAAGCACCGCTTGTAGTGGACACCCCACCTTGCCCCGTCTAGCTCCCATACCTCCAAACTCACCCTCCTCTGAGGCCAATGTCGAAGTCTGGGGGTAGGCGTCGAGAATGGTATATGGTCCGTCGAAGCGGGGCATGAAATTTGCAACACGTTTATCACTTTTTTGTATCTAATCACGGCGCCGGATCCTCATGGGGAGCATGACGCGACCACCAATCTGAAACGGAGAAAATGAGCGGTGCAGCAGATCGATAGCCACGGAGAGAGGCATTGGACCCAGCATTAGACTGCCATCATGTAGTCGAAGTTTCCTGCTTCTCACGGAGTCGGCGACTCGGCGTGAACTGCGTTCGCCCCCGTTCTCTTTCGACAGAGTGAGGATCGCTTTTGACCGATGTTGCGCTGAGGCTCTGCGGGGCTGATCGCATTGCAACGTGCTACTTTCCTCCTGGGTTTTGTTGTGCCGAAGTTCGGCGGGCCTGATTGCGTTGCAACGTGCTACTGCCTTCCTTGGTTTCCGAGAACCGTAGGTCGCCTGACTCACCTCCAGTGTCCCGATGTTGATGTTGCGCTGAGGTTCAGCGAGGCTGATTGCGTCGCAACGTGCTGCATCCCCTCCTGGGTTTCCGTGAACAGAGGGTCGCCTTCAGAGTCCCGACGCCGCGTTGAAAGTAGTCGTGACCGAGTCCTAAAAATAGTATCAATCCTGCCATAGCCTGGTCATGATGCATACTGTCCAGCAAGTGTGTTACCTATCTTTCCAACCGCTCGTGACTGGCGCACCAAATCGAGGAGGTGTCAGCAGTTTGTGGGCTTCGTGTTGGATTCATTTGTGCCATGATCCTTGTTCACGATATTCATCAACGTATCTAATTCGAGATTACTGGTCCGCGTGGTGATACTGTATGTGATTTCAAAGGAAACGCACAACTTGGAGGTGACGAGATCCTGGGCGTGTCGACGACGCGTTGTGTTTGCACTCGTGGGATGCAGCGTCGCTTAAAATCGTTCTTGTTGATGCAGCAGCGCGAGTGGTGACACTAGAGGGCTGAAATTGCCGACGCTGGTCGGCAGTGGTACGTGGCACTGTTAGCTGTTTGTGGTTGAACGTTGAACGTTGAAGTTCAAACAAACAAACAAACGACGCACAGTGCTGACTGACCAGAGCATCACTCGGTGTTCAGCACTCAGTGACGAAAATGAGATCCATTGATAGCGGTTTCAGGCAGTTAAAAAATCGGTGCTCATTGTCAAATTTCGATACGTATCGTGGTGTTCACTTCCCACAATGCACGGAAGTAGCACCGGACGACTCAAATGGAGTGACACCAAGAGACGGGAAGCGTTCTCGTGAACAAGAGCTACAAAGAAGCGGAGGACTGTCAAAACTACTCATTAATCACCATAGCATTATAGAAGGCCGTGCGAAGGATGGTTGATCTAACAGTACAAGCAGTCCAAGCCGACGTTGCTGGAGCCTGAGCACTCCCGCTTGGTCAATGTAGAGGTTGCGAGCCTCGGGTGCCTTTTGATCCATAATATCGCAACTGCTCGATCAATATGTCCAGCAACCCTGGAGCTAGGAGGTAGCCTTCCAACTCGCTATTGACTCAGGTTGATCAATAACATGCTACACCGCGCCAGAGCCCTCTTACCTTCACGCAATTTCAGCAGAGTGAAAGTGGCGGCAGTCCGTGCATGTGTTCGACGTCCACCAGCAGCATCCAAGAGCTGCTTTATGAACCTCCTACGATTATCTCCGGGTGGTCCAACTGCGGCAAAGTTAAGCGGAAAGAAGAATGGCCTTCCCAGAAAATATCTTGTACAAACCATAATTTCCGATCCTGATCCTGATCCGCGCAGGGGAGACGTTCCGGGTGCTGGCGTGAAGGAATTGAAGTTGAACCGACGAAGAGGGATTCCGTGTAGTTGGCCGACTGGGGCCTTGCTCAACTTCAGATCGAAGAATTGAATTGAATGTGCCATTGCGATGGAGGGCATGCATGCACGGCTCACTCGGTTCTCGGAAAAGTTTAGCGTAGGAAACTTCAACGAGCGCCTACACTGCCAACGAACTGACGGGTCCTTCTCGCTTTTGTGCTAGCTCATGGAGCCCGTGTTTCACACTCAAGCAAAGATGCGGTGCTAGAATCAAGGTCAGACCTCCAAATGAAACCTCGATTGAATCAGAGGCGGACCTTGTTGAGAGGGGAAGATGACGACTCGCAATACGGCGGTGAGATGACGTGTATCTGGTCACAGGCCTCAGATAGCTTTGTGACGGAAGCCGCTTGACGCACCGTCTCTGTCCAGCATCAAAGAAAGCTTATCCCCCCAAGTCGTCCCACTAGTGACTTCGACGAGCTTGTTAATGATCGTATTCGGGTCTAAACGTGATTGGGGCTCAAATAAACATGAGGAGCGGGAGCGGGAGAGTCGGGGGTGGGGGGTACACTGGAATCAGGCAATGGTGAACGACGTGCCAGGAAGGAACGAGGAAGGAACGCACTCGAGCGCTTTTATCCCGACTGTATGTACAAGTACTGCTGTCTTTTTCCTCGTTGGATGTATGTACTGTACGTTCCGAGTTTTGATTCGTCGCGCGGCTCTGTGGCAGTGTTGTATCTAAATGCCGCCCGGTTGTTTTCGGTGACTGTGGTGATTTGTCAAGCAAGGTAATCAAAGCATCTTAGACATGCCACTGTGGCCACGGCTGGCAGGACGACTGTCCACATTGATATAAAAAATCGACCCCAGGATCCAGCTCTTTCCTCTGCCACCTCATCCAAAGCGCGTCGGAGCGCGAGCGCAGCAAAGTATCCCGAACAGACGTACGCGTCCAACAACCCATCTCTTTCGAATAGCGATAATTCAGCGTCGTAGTCGGAGACATGTTGAATTGAATCAGTCGACCGAGTAGAAAGATTTGCACGGGTCTGCAAGCAAACAAACAAAAAATTTCAGAGACAGAATAGGTGAACGATCCTCATGCAGGGGGCAGACTGACCGGTATTGGCCCTTCAATCTTTTTCGCGTGAACACCCTGCCAGTCTTGACGATACTCCTGCACGCGCTGAGAGAACACCAGTTATACAGAGAGTCATCGGCACGGGCGATTCAGCATTGATGATGGTTGGTTACGGCGGTTGTCTCGTGCCCGGCTCCGTGGTGGCACTTTATCATTCGCGGCGTCAATCGCGCACGCATACTTGCCGTAAACGCGACATCCATCTCCTTTTTGACGTCTACACGATGTCGATGGTTCCAGTATGTAACGAGGGCACGGAGCCTCGTGACCCATTCAACGCAATCGTGTGTTGAATGTACCTGTATGAATCACTAACACGGCCCATCTAGAACACGTACGAACGTACCTCGAATCGTACAACCACGCCGGAGCAAGTAGGACATCAAACGTCCGTCTGAGGTGCAGCTGTGCTCCATCTTGCGACTGTACATGCCCGTGATGTCTGCCCGCATCGCGTGCATCCTCCGCATTACGCGGAATATCCTGGCCGTCGTCTTCGGACAGCAGACCATATACTCTCCTCACAGCGCAGATGCTCCTCAGATCCAGCGTTCCATGTGCGTGGCGGATCTGTTCAGCACTTCTCCAAATCTCGCTCTCGAAGAGACTCTGGCTGTATTCCTCCAAGCTCTGTTTTAATTCCGACATCAAACGAGAGAGATGCCCACTCGGCGGAAGCGGGGGATTCGCGAACGATGGCAACAGGGAGAACAAGTTGCCACCGTGCGTTACGAGATACACGCGCTGACGACCTTGCTGCCGGGAACACTCGAGATAGCCTTCGATGCCATGGCGGGGCGGCTCGAACACCTTGTTGCCGATCTGAAGGTGAACGCAATCCGGTAAGTGCTCCGCAATACGTAGTTCGAGGTGAGCCGACCGCATACCCTGATCAAGAAAGACCAACGATCGAACCTGCGAAAGAGACGAGCCGGAAAGAACGGCCCACGGCCGCAGATTTCCCTCGACGTCCCGTTCGTGCCACAACCAGTCAAGTCGCCTACCAAATTCCCATGCGAGCTCTAGCTTCTTTCCTGTCCGCAGCTCGCGTTCTATGATAGGTCGACCATGAGGAACACGGACAGCGTCGTCGCAATCACTTTGACGATGCCGTAGACCCCAGAGGCAAGCAGCGAGTTGTACGTCCCAGTGTACCCGATCTTTACGGGGGGTATTACGAGGACAAACAAAAATGGATCGCCGCACTCACGGAAGTGAAGATCTGGGGCGCATAGTACCCGACGGAATTCTGACCGCTCCATTGCTGGAGGAGAAAGATAACGAATGCGATAACGAATCGGATGAGATTGCCTTTTCCAAGGAAAGCACTCTTGACCTTGAAGACAAAGATATTCATCCTTGGGAAAAGATAGCATGCGCGTGTCTTCGAGTATCGTTCCCAGAACGATGTCGGGGGACACAGTATGCAGAAGGTGAGGTGTACAAAAAAAACCCCCGAGGTCCGTTCAGAGACCAAGGGGATTATAAAAGCAAGATGCTTGTGACCCAGGATGTGTTCTTTCGCGGGGATGTGGTCTACTTGCCAGTGACGTGATCAGCGCGAGGGCGGCACTGAGATAAAATCGAGCCATACATAATCTTCGTACAACTCTATATCCTTCACACGACCAAAACTTCCATACAGTCTTCGTGACGCATGTTGATTGTTTAGCGGCGTCAAAGTGGGTGGGAAGGGATTGGGACTGGGTGTAACACACCCTCACGAGCATTCTATCTTAAACACTGTCAACGGTGTGACGGAGAGATCAAGAGATTCTACAAACCTCGAAGGAAGACGTGGCCAGAAACTCCCGGTAAAAGGGACACTTCTGGAGTCACGCCGGCGCTGCACTCGACAACGTCGTCTCCAGTTCGCGCAAGGACATCAGTCGGAGATGCCGGTCCCTCTCCAGTCCAAACATAATCCCTTGGGGACGGTCCCGAGGTCGGCATCATTAAAGGGCTCCAGGTGCCGCATCCGCACCTGGCACTGGGCGTTCCGATCCAAAAGGGAAACGCCACGCCGTTTGGATCTCGCCTTGGCGAACGAGGGATGTTTCGAGATGGACCTGGGAGCATCACTCTCCTGCCGAGGCGCATGTTCGGTTGGAAGCGAGGGCGCAGAAGCAGCTGCGAGGAGAGGGAGAATCGGACGAGAGGGCAGACACGTCGCCGCCGTGCTGTTCGGGAAGGCTTGCGGTGGAGGACGAGGGTTGTGGGGAGTGCGGGGTAGGTGGGAGCGGGCGGTCCAGTAGGAACGCGGGCCGATGGACGAGAGCGCTGTCGTCGATGCATCGGGCGCTTGCAGTCCCTGCTGACTTGGGGGTGGCTCTGGGGTGACCAGCGCGGTGGGCGCGGTGTCAGTGGGTGGCGTCAATGCGCGGCTGTCGAGCACGCCCACGCCGAGGATGCTGCCGACCTCGAAGGTGCTGCCCACCCGGTGCGTGCCAGTGCCCGCCGTGCGGGGTGTCTTGCGTCGTAGGGGACGCGTCCAGTGGCAGTCTTGTCAGCGTTTGATCAGTCCCGTATCTGAGACATGACATTGTGATATTTGAACTGGAAACGACGGCGTCAGCCAGCATGGTTCAAGAGAAGTGATGCAATGTGTGCCTTCTTGTGTAGACGATTGATGTAGTAGCAGTGATCGGGATCGTTTGCACGCCGTGTAAGCTCAATGTACCTTTGCCCGAATGAAAAGCGTATTAAACTCCCATCCGTGCGAGTTCCTAGCCTGGAAGATGAAAAATTGGCAAAACTTCGGAGAAGAGTAGTGTTATGTAAGATGTTTCCACGGGTGTCATGACACTTGGCTCAATCTGTAACTTACTAAGGCTCCGATTGACCCCCGTTGCTCGCCCATGTTGACCAGCGTGTTGAACCTAATTAGAATGCAGTGCCCTCGGAGCACGTTCTCCCCCCTATCATTTAGTATCCTGTCAACGCGCCCGTGTTCTTGCAACCCAAACATCCGGTATTACCACCGATTCGCGATGTTCGGAATGACGCCACTAATACTCTCCACCACCACACACCACTATCGTGGGAGTCGGGGATTTACACTCGCAGAATTCGTCACCTGCGGCCAGTGTGACGCATGACAGACGAATCGATCGGTCTTCTTGCATGAGAAGGGTCCCACTGACAATGCTGTTCGCGCGATATTCAAAAAGACGAGTAATACGAACAGGGTCTCGGCGATACCAGTGCCTCGCGGTGAAATCAGAACCACTCCCTATCTAGCCTTGTGGCTCAATGTGATCCGACCGGATACAAAGTACTTATGCAAGACTTTACGTTCGTATCCTCTCGACTATCCCCATCGGATCGCTCACCATCTCCACCATTATATCCGATTAGCACAGTCTCCCCGGGCCAACCATGTTTATTCTGTGAACGTGCCCCGTGGACGTTCTTGCAACCCAGCGGTGCTGTTTGCTCTCGGCGCTCTGTTCTTGAGGGCTTCTCGACTTTCCCCGTTCGCTCACCGTATCTTCAACATCTGGTATATGTACTAGCTCACTGTTATCCCTAGATCCTCCATATCCGTTCCGAACCTCACTTCAATTCACTCTTAGACTTTGCACACTTTTGGCATTCAGGGAGTACGAGCTGTATGACATCAAGGATGTCAAGGGTGCCACGAATGCCTCGGTTGGGATTGGGCTGCTCTGGGACAAGTGGAAGGAGATGGACATCTTGGAGGGATAAATTACTACTGTGTACAATCACTTGCTGTACTTGTCATCCCTGCGGGGCGACCAATTGTCGTACCCTCATACCATCATTGCATCGATCTTGGCCAGAATCTCGGGCGTCAACTTCGGGATAACGTCCAGTGCCTTGAGGTTGTCGACAACCTGCTCGGGCTTGGTAGCGCCCAATATCACCGTGCTCGTGTTCGGGTTCTTGGCCACCCATGCCAAGGCGAGGTGGGTCACGGAGCAACCGAGTTCTGCGTGTATATGTGCGGTAAGATTTGGTTCTGCTAGCGTCTACACCCCGGCGGTTTCCCGCACGAGGTGGACAGTGAATAGAATGACGAGCCTGTCTCTGCAAGCTTTGTGAGCTCTTGGACCTTTTGGATCTTGGCGTGACCCTCCTCCTCGGTGAGACTCCGGAGCGTATCCTTGAAAAAGTCCGAGTGCGTAGCGAAGCGAGAATTTTCCGGGATGCCATTGTTATACTATATAATATAAGGAGGCGTACAACGAGAAGGCGTGTCGGCCTGGGGTTAAACCACCGATCAGAACTGCAAAATGCCATTGACATCCCTTGCCGGTGAGCAGACCGCTGGCCAACGCCGACCACACTGTAGTGCCGATAGCGTATTTTTTGTACACGGGAGCGTACTCTCGCTCGGGACGCTCGCGGTGGAACATGCTATGGCAGTTCTCAGCGTCTGATCCCTCCCCTCGCATACACCAAGGACGTACTGGTGCTGGCATTGCTCTGCGATCGGAGCAATGAGGTTGAGCTTGTCAGCGACGTCTACAATACAAAATCGATCATTAGAAAGTGGTTCGTCATTACGCGACATGGATTGAACGCACGGTATGCTTCCTCGAGGTCGCCCAGTAGAAGGCCTGAAGTAGCAGAGAAGACGAGAGCAGTTGAGTTTCTCGCGCATGACATACATGATATAACATAAATGCTCACCCAACCCTTTTCGATCACATAGTTGAACGCGCGAACAATCTCCTCAAGAAGTGGATGAGCGACCTGAAACGACAACGCCTTATATATAACTCACTCGAGTAGTCCGGACGGTGGGCGAAGATGACATCCACGTAGTCGAGGCCCAAACGCTCGAGAGACGCTTGGGTGCCTTCGATGATGCTAACATAAGAACG
>JBBPPO010000165.1:0-14912 GCA_038092055.1 Leccinum glutinopallens
CGGGAGGCAGCGTATAGGAGCTGGGTGAAATGTCGTACAAATGCTGAGCGTGGTGCGGTGTACAGCTGTCCTGTGCCCTAGAACTCGCATACGAGGACTGGTGGACAGAGGTCCAATGCCATTGCGATACGGACCAGCAGCGTGCAGTGGTAAAAGAGAAAACTCGGCGGTGGGACATCGCCAGATGCGAGACCGGACTGGTAATGTCGTCTGGAGAAAACCGGCGATCGGGGAGACAACATTGTCCCAGAGCTCCCGCAGGATACGACCAAGATCGCCCTTCACGTCCATCATCTTTGCACGAAATGTCAACGATCGGACTTCAGATGACAGATTTGAAACCCGAGTTTTCGTGATTCTCAACGGGATATAGACAGGATCTCGGTCAACGAGGAAAATGAGTGCGTCGCAGATATAACGACTTGCATTGACGACGACGGCAGGTCCGCAGATGGCTGCGCGTTGGAGATCAGAATAGAGTGATAGGAGAAGAAAACGTTCAAGTCCAGGCAGCTGGCGGATCTTCGTCGCTATTCCCTTCAATCTGAAGTTCAGGCGACACAACTGATCGTGTTGATCAGGGCCAGGCGAATCGATCGCATCGCGAATGAGTGAGGTCATCTGTTTGAATTCGTCTGCTAGGGTCTTTCCCTCTGGGCCAGATGCGATGACATCGTCCAGCGGGGAGCGGAGGCAAGCGATCTGGTTCCAAAAGACTCCCCTTCCTTGTTCTAGCAACCCGACTGCCTTCTCAGGATGACCACTGCGAAGACAAGCCGAAAAAGCGTCCACAGCAAGCGATGATGCAAGCTGTTTGAGGATGGGTAGGTGTTCTGGTAGCGAAGGAAGAGTTGCAAGATGGTGAACGAGCAGTCGAAGAGTGGTTTCATATGCGAGAACTGTGGTGGGGTGGTGGAATTGCTCCGCTGCACTGACCCACGCTTTAGTCAAGTCCGCTGAGGATACCATTTCTTGTACGCGCGTCGACTCGACACATAGATCGAATAGTTTGTCCTGATCTTACGACTGGTTTGAATGCTCAAACTACCGAGGAAGCAGATTAGACTAGCTAATGGGTTTGAGCGGTCAGGGTGACCTGGTGGACGCAATTCGAACGACTCCTGCGTGAGAATAATGGCGTCGTCAAGGTCTACCATCCGCCCCAAGATCGTTGTAACGAGAGAAGAGGTGAAGGCCAAGATTGAACGAAGCCGTTGAACGCTGTGGGTGGCCTCTTGGGCTAAGGTCAATAGACTCGTCGAGCTCTGCCATTCCCCCGGACTGCTTAAACCGAGTGGAGACATGGTTTACAAGGACCTGTCTGGGTGGCCTCGTGGACGAAGGTCGAGCGCTTGTCGCTCGAGAACAATCGCCAGATCAAGATCTTCCAGTTTCCCAAGCTCCCCATACCTAATGGAGAGATCCACTGCAACACTGTTCAAAGACCTTGATCGATCTGGGTGGCCCTTTGGGCGAAGGTCGAGTGCTTTTGTCCAAGGATAATCACCTCGTCAAGGTCTGCTGGCGGTACCAAGAGAAAAGGTGAAGCGCAACACTGTCCACCAATGTTGCCCTATCTGTGTGGCCTGGTGGACAGATATCGAGGGCCTCTCTGCCCAGAATGATCGCCTCCTCTAGATCTGCAACCTGCCCGAGCTGCTGGTACCGAGTGAAGAGACAAAGCGAAAGATTGTTCAAATGAACCAATCTGTCCGTGTGGCCATTGGGCAAAAGGTCAAGCGCTTCTCGCTGCAGCTCAATCGCCTCTCTGAGGTCTGCTATATCCCCGAGTTGCTGGTACCGAACGGTCAAGGAGCGGGCAACATTGTTGAGACACGTTGGCCGACCGAGTGATCTTCTGGACAAAGATCAATAGCTTTTGGGGCTAGGATAATGGACTTGTTTAAGTCTGCTGCCCTGCCGAGCTCCGCGTATCGAGTAGAGAGGTACAGGACCATGTTGTTTAAATACATCAACCGGGTTGAGAGGTCCTGTGGGGAAAGATCGAGTGCTTCCTGCGCGAGGACTCCGCCGCGCCAGCCGGCGCTTCCACAAGTTAAGTACTGTAGCCTGAATTATTTCTGGAATAGTGCTTGCGGTCCCCCACGTTGGGATCATGCCAACGTGGGATCGCACTTCGCCATCCGTCGACAGGATTCGATGAAGCGACACAGAGGTAGAACTTTGGGCCAGGGCTGTGGGAACAAGTCACAACACATTAGCTTTGCTTACGACGCCCACCGCTCATTCTGTATTTTTTTTTGCCTCACACTTGGCTTGCAGTAGAAATGTCTCTCTTCGAGTGCTTTAGTGAGTTTACAATGTATCCCTGTCACTTTCATCGACCCGAATCTCGTTTTGCTCAGCTCCAGAAAGGCGGAGGACCGACCAAGTCTTGCCTGTTATACCAAATGAAATGTACCTTCACATCTTCGATCTCATCGCTCCGTACAAGGGGCGCCTACAGCCCGAGGATCTCGAGACATTGCATAATATTTCTCTTGTTTGCAAGTTCTTCGCCAACATCTGCCTTCCGCGCGTATTCGAGTTCGTAGAGTTTTCGTGCTCTTATCCCCGTGACTGTGCTCCCGTACACAAGACATCGATTGGATATACGCTTTGCACTCGCATCGCAGAGAAGCAGCCTCTCGCACTCGCACTCGCCCAAACAGTGAGGGCATGTTGTTTCACCGGCTGGCAGTCCAAAGACACAGGCTCCTCCACGGTCGAAGAGAAGCAAGATCCTTCCAACCAGGATCGTCCAACATGCTTTGAAAGAGGTCACTAGCCATCGTGCAGGCAGCCGTCCCATCAAATACAAAACATAGAGCCTCGAGAGACCGTGGTACTTGCTTGAGCAGGATATTTATCCGTGGTGTGTAGTCCACTTCTTCATAGAAATTGTCGTCGAAAGCATGAACGTGCAGTTCCGTGACCGCAGACTGGCGTAGCCCGGGCCATTCATTTCTTTCGAGAACGCAAAGTTCTATGGTGAACGTGCGCAAGTACGCCATGTCGACGGCCGCCGCGACGCACTGCAGATCCTCATTGCAGTCGAGCATGCTCAGTCGAGACACTTTCAGCTTGAGATTCTTGTCGGGTTCTATCGCGTCTGCAGCTTGGCCTTGCAGGAAATGGCACCCGAAGAACACCGAATCCTCGAGCGAGGGAAGCGCCGTGATCACGCTCCAGAGCTCCGCGTTCACGACACAATAAGACATCTCAAGCTGGCGGATGTTTTTCATCTGCAACGTTACAGTGAGGCATATCTTGGCAAAGGGATCGCTCGCTCACGCTGCGATTGATGGACTTGGATGATGTGCTGGATACCGTGACCGACGTAAGTCGAATTATTCCTCCGCGTTTGGCCCATCTCCCACTGTTGCTTGGTTCCTTATCGTCACCTCCTCTAGGAACTTTCCGAAACCATAGATGGTATGTATCCTCCTCACATTAATAGATCGGCGCTGAACGACTCTTCGCGCTTGCTGTATTGCATGGCACACCACGATCAGACCTGCGACTTATCCTTCATGACAAGCTTTATCCTGTCTCTAGTCTCAGCAATCTCAGGTGTGTGTACTTTCACGGGAGAGTTTTCCGTTTTGTAAGTGGGGAATGGTCCGAGTCGGAAGGTATCTTGTACTAGTCAATACCGGTCGGTTCACATATGTAATACCTTTCTAACGCGGTGACCCTAGCGAGCGAAATGCACTCGCTTGATCTGTCGACTTACTTACGTTGGGAGATAAAAATACTCTTCGTGAATGTCGACTCCGTTAGTTACATGAGAAAAACAGCAAGGATGGAGCAAAAGTAAGAAAGTCGAGGGAATGAGACCGGTCACTAGTCAAAACGGCTCGTATATTTCCATCGACGCTGGCCCTCGATCATCGATCATCGTTTCGCAGTTCGTCACGCGGTAAATCCTCCCAGTACTACATCCGACCAGGCACTGCGGCACCTCGATAGCTCCGTCGTCTACTTGTAGATGAACAAACTACTCTAGCGATAGCAAGACACCAGACCTTCTGTTTCCATGCATAAATAGCTACTTATTGGCGTCCGGACCCACCAATCAACGTACACGAATAAAAAATAAAGAAACAGAAAGAAAGAAACTTGACGGGTGCCCCGATCCTTACAAGTTGACGTGGCTCACATAAACCAACGACGCCAGTTTTTGAGCATCCATCTTTTCGTCTCTCGGCACGAACCTGCACGGGAATGGGAGCGGATGTCTGCAAAAAATTGTGCATCAGCACTGGACACTTTGTTCTCTGTGAACGGAACGGCTACGCACGATCCGAATCCGCTTGTCCACTTGATGTCATCGGATCCCTCCGTCTTCTCGATGTTGAACAGTGCTAGCATGCACACTATCGCAGACCATAGCGACGCGTCGGCGACGTGCCTCCCTGGACTGCGTGCGCCACGTCAGAAAAGGGAGAGGGTGATGGTTTAACACGAGCGAGCAAGATAACGACATCCAAACGGTCCAACGCACCAGATCCGACGCCCGAACCCAAACACCCACGGAATGTTGTCGTCATTCAGCGTGCCGTCCTCCCGCAAGAATCGGTTTGGTATGAATTCATCGGGATTAGGATACTTTTCCTCGTTGTGTGACATGGCCCTGCAAATACCCATCAGCATGGTATATGTAGCACCCTAACAAGCTTACGGCCTCACCAAACATTAGCCACAATCATCGCACCTGCAGACAGCTATTAGCAAGCAGCCGCGGCGAGAGTTGAGATGTCTCTCACCTTGCGGGATATAATAGCCTCGATAGACATCGTCTTCGGTAGTAGCGTGTGGAACGCCTAGAACGGTTCATGAAATGTTGAAACCCAGTCTCGAGACTGAACACACCGATGGGTGTGACTGGGTGCCATCTCATCGTTTCCCGCAATACAGCATCCAAGTACGGCAACGATGGCCGGTCCTCAAAGTCTGGCAATCGCTGCCACCCGACGACACTGTCGATTTTGCCTGGGCGCAATGATAAACCTCTGGATGGTTCATCATGAGATAAATGAACATGATCAACGTAGCGGTCGTCTATTATACCAGCAGGACGTCATTCCGCGATTCTAGCCGTTGGATGAGTATAACGAACCGTTTCAACCGAGGCTGCAGACGCCGTTAGCATTGTCGAACCGCATTCAGTTTGGAAGGATCACACACCGGAATACAATGTTCCCGCAGAGTCTTTGATGCCTTGTACAAGCTCAGGATTGTTCGAATCGTCGTCCAGACGATGTCGAATGATCGCATCTGCGACCATGGATGGCGCTGCATTCCCTTCCGTCTGAATATCTCGTCAGCCATACGAAATAAGCCACCATTGATTTCTGAACGTACGATACGTTGTCTGACCCATGCATATGGGGCATTTACCGCCTCAGCCAACAAACGGCGGCATTCTGGGGCCTTGGACTTGAATCCCATTCCTGGAAACCACGCTGGAAACACTTTTACTGCATCAAGTACGTATTCATGATCGATCAGGAAGCATGACATCAGATGTGATTAACTCACCGAAGGGGAACGCACTATACAAGGCGGTTATTTCGGGCGTGGCGACGCTGAGAAAGATTTCCAAGGCTCTTTGCATCGACTTCACGAAGGTATCTCCTCCCTTGACGTTATACCCATATGTCACTTGCATGGCCACGGCAGCGGAGAACCTGTACATGCCTCGAATGAGTCATCATAGACATGTCCTCTGAGTTGGCGGAGCTGAAACACGCACGTTGCAAAATGGTCTGTATAGTGTGTGGGGTCGTCCAACAGATGGGTGATCATGTCGTACGCTCTTTGCAGTTGTCTTGGACGGTATGCCAACGCTGCCTGCGCGTGGAAGACTTGGTGTAACAATCGCCGGTGTAGCCTGAACCTGGGCCCGTAGTAAGCCGCAGAGGTCGTCCACTGCCAGCCGAACCTTTTGTCAAGGGCAAGTTAGAGGTCAGCACAAAGATGAGAGCACGGAAGGCGGCGTGCAGGGAGGAACGCACAATTCTGCGTGAGCCACCGGAGGACGATCAGAATACTTCTGTGAGCGCTTTTCGAGCAGCACGGTGGCGACTTCCTTCGAGTTCAGGATGATTATGTCCTTGCCAAAGACGCGTGTGTAAACGATGTCGCCTGTTGAAGATGAAAGCGCGGCACGTCGGTATCACCGTCACCATGTATGGATGGCATGATACTTACCATAAGTTTTCGACCACTGCGTATACGTAAGATGTGGTGCATTTTTGTTCATGCCGAGCACGTTTCCGACTATGGGGAGCGGTAGTGGGGCAGAGCGTGCTGGCGACTGCGAGCGTCTGAGCCTTCGAGCACCAACGACGGCTAGAAGGATAGCCGCGAGTCCGAGCAACGCAATGATCATGATTGTCTAAAAGAAGACGCCAGCGCTCAAACAGACTCGAAGTTCCCATCGTGATCGAGAAGTTCTCCCCGCAGTCTGTGATTGGCTGGGTATATGAGCCTGAGAATGAGTCCGCTAAGACTTATCCGTCGACCGGGTACTAAGCGCTCATGTTCGTTCCGTACCTCACCCCGCGGCCCATCAGTGTAAGTCATCCGCTTGATCTTCGTATTTGGGGTTTAATCCCGAGCAGGTCATGGGCGTGGGCACGGTTTAAATTACTCACTCATTCATGTCATAATGGTCCTCAGGTTCGTCGGAATGCCTACATATCTTTGCTTCACAAGTCAACACGACTCACGAAAATCAACGAGGCCAAAGCCAAAGTTTTCTAGGCACGAACCTACGCCGTGGAAACGAAAGCGGATGTCTGCAAAAGAAAAAAAAGTGCGTCAGCGAGAACACCTTTTCTCCTTGAAATGATCTGTACGTTTTGGACTACTCGGTATACAAGAGAAATCATGGCGCGGACGTGCTCTGGCAACTGTAGCAGTCGAAGGTGGCTGGTAATGGGGCTACAAACAGAGTATTAATAGGACCGGGATGTCGAATTATTGCATCGCTTACACGAGTGTTCCATCAACCCCCACGATGTGCAGCTCGACCATCGTTCCATGCGGGACTGGGAGGAGAGTCCGGCCCGGTTCAGGAGCCCGAGTTGCCGGGTTACGCGGACAAAAAGGCGGATGCGGCAGTGCTACGCCCACCTCAGGCAGACCATTTTCGGTAGCAATAGGCATCTAAGAGACCCATTTCCTATGTTGGTATAAATACCTCTCTTAGATGCCGCCTCACGCGGACTACTTCACCTAAAATCACAGCAACACCCCGCTCGTGCCTCGTTGGGACCTCATTTGAGCTTCGCATGCCAATTACATATTTTTCGTGCCCCTTCCGAATCCTCGTTTGAACCTTGAATGTGCCTCAGCCGCTGTATCATTCGCGCCTCCCTTGGACCTCGTTTGGGACTCGCGTGCCTCCTGAACCTTGCGAAGAAATATCCGATCTCGCAGGCCAGGTTCTTGTCAGTGCACTCGCAGCCCCAGTTGGGCAGCATGCCGCCCTCTTTGGGCTACCCACGCCGTTCTCCTAAAGGTGTTGTAAGTTGCCTTCTGTTTACCAACACTTCTTCACTTATGTGTCCCAGCTTTCGAGAGATGTCCGCAGCCTCTCCCCAGCAAAATCCAAGATCCTCAACGGATTTCGTTCGACCCCCTCACTCTCTGCGCATCTATGGCGCCCATCCTCTCCTCACCCTGTGCTTGCGACTCCCCATATGCCAGCTCCCGCCCCCTCCTCTTCCGCCCTCTCTTCCGTTACCTCTCCCGGGTCTACAGCACCAGTAAGCACCCTCCTCGACCTCGTCAAACCCCTCGACGACTTTGGCTCGAAACAAGTCGAAGCCTACTTCATGGGCTGTGCACGTAGGCGAACTCCACGTCTAGACCAGCTGCCAAAGAGACCATATCCTCTATCGACGAGCCATTCGCCCACTCTGACAGGTACGCCATCTCCGGTCCGAGCAGCCCCTCGCTCTACGACAACACTACTGTCTAGCTGTCCTCGGCCGAGTTCCTGCGTACCCGCTTGAGTACCCTTGCAAAGGCGCTCCACAACGCTGTGTGCGTGATCAACCCCGCGCCAGTGCTCTCCGCCAATGAAGTGGACGCCAGTCCGCGCAGTCCGCCGAGCTCATTTCCGCGGCCAACACCGAACACCGCGCCCTCTCTCTGCGCAAAGCACTCATCGCACACAGAGAGCTCCTCTCGGAGCTGAGCGTACGCAAAGAAAAAGTGGAGGCGTCTTTCCGCGCAGAGCTCTCACAGCAAGGACAGATCGGAGTCGAGCAGCTGGAAAAGGAGAAGGAGAAAAAAAGACGTGAACGTGCTTTGCGGATCGACCGCATCGAGCGGGCGTACCGCAAAGAAGAGCGCCCACTGCTTGCGCAACTTGAAGGCTATGCCGACCGCGAGGCCTTTGAAACACTGCAAAAAGCACGAGTAGAGGACAGCCTGGAGGTGCGCTGTGGCGACCAAGAAGCGGTTGAGCCGAAAGACTACAAAGTGCACCGGAGGACGTTGTTAGCTGCGTGCAAGGAGAGACAACGGGCGGTGGCGGAGAAGAAAATGGAGGAAGAGAAGGAGGAAAAGAGGAAGCGGGAGCAAGAGCGGGAGGGCGGAGGAGCGGGTGAGTGTTTCTTGGTTGATGTCTGTAGTGGGACTGACCCCGGATTACAGAACGACGTGCGGCAGAAGAGGCCGAGGCGGCGAAAAAAAAAACGGAAAGATGAGGATCGGTTGGGGGAGCAGCGTCGACAACGCCAGATCGATCGAGCCGCTGCACTTGAAGAAGTGCGCAAAAGGGCACAACGGGAGCAAGAGGTGGAGGAACGTGCAAAGATGTGTGCGCACTCTGTCAGTCCCTTGGTTCTGCGTGCCGAGGGAGATGGTGCTTCCCCCATGACCTCTTCGACTACGGTGAGCACGATGACGGGCGGCCTCGCACTCTACGTTCGCGGAGTCCGTCTCCTTCGCCTATCAGTGCGACTGCAACGTGTGTGGGGTCCACCGAGGATCGGAGGTGGCGCGTGGCGTCAATGTACGGTTGGCATGGAGAATGAACCGACAGACAAAGCACTACTACATCCTAACTTTTATTCCTAACGGTGCAGGATGGCCCAACCCCCACATGGGTGAAGCGGAACATCGACGGTCCCAGTGTCTGGGAAAGCTGTGTCAAAGGCAAGGAAAAGCAAACCGTCGGTGAATTGTATGACTTGTTCGAGTCGGTGAGGACCCTCCCCAACTGATTCGGATGATCTTCTTGGACTCAGATCAATGTGATCAGCTAGCGCCGGAGCTGTGGCCTGTAGAAGGAAAAGATCCATTCGAACTTGGACCACAATCTTCAGACGACGACGAAGGCGGTGCAGACCTCGAAGCCCTAGTTGCGCAAGAACTAGCCACCATCAAGCGTCCGCGGACAGAGAGACGATTCGGTAGGCGCTCGCCTGTCTTTCTTTGCGTGCTCTGTTTATCTTGTTCCATTTGGCTCCCAGTGAATTTTTTGTCAGACGAACACGCCTTGCGGTAAGCGTGTCTGGGTCTACGTCGTCGACTGCCATCACGATCGATCTCTTGATTTCATTTCCATCCAGTGGTCTTCATTTCTCGCAGGCCCCCAATAGATCCGGTCAAGTTGATCGCTACGCATGCCGAGAACGTCAGAAAGACAGGCGCGGCGAGAACAAAGTGCAGATGACGGCGTTTCAGAGAGCGCAGAGTTGACGTGTTCACTGAAGGTATACGCACAGACTCATCCCGGTTTCTGGTTCCTGTCTGGCCAACCTGCCGGAAATACACTCTCTGTGTCGACGCCTGTTCACGTCGTATTTCGCGGAGGCCGAAGGAACCCAAGTACACAAGGTGAGATCACACCTGGTATGTCGTTTTCAGCCCTCAACTGGCCACCAGACTCTGGCCACGAGTATTCCAACAAACCCTACGTGAATTCTCCAAGCACGCTTCCGCTGTAAAAACATCCGCCCACGACAGCAGCGCGAAAACTACCTGTATGAGAAGGTGGAGGATCGTTGGCATCATGTCGACCGTCGTCGGCGAAGTGAGAGCGTCTCCATACGTCCGTGGTTCGCTTGACGCCACGGATGCGGTTTTCTTACATCCGCAGTAGGTGCTACCGTGTTTGCCTGCCACACCATCTAGAATGGTCCGAGTCCCCGCAATGGCATTGGACCTCTGTCCACCAGTCCTCGTATGCGAGTTCTAGGGCACAGGACAGCTGTACACCGCACCACGCTCAGCATTTGTACGACATTTCACCCAGCTCCTATACGCTGCCTCCCGTCGGTGCACCGCTGCCGTCGTAGGATCACCTCGTTGGTTCATACTCATCTCCGCCACGGTCCCCTCACCCCGACTCACTGCCGTTCTTGAGCTACAACCGGTGACCGCAAAGCAGCAGCCTCACGCACACGCTCAGTCCTCTCCCCACTTCGTTCTCGCTGCGCGAAGTTTGTACGTTTCGCAACCAACTAGCCGACCTCCAGAACTAGACACATGCTGAGGAAGTGCTAAGTGCTCCGCTAGGTTGGAGCGCTGTATGTAGTATGCATCAACCGTAGAGATCATCAGAGCTTTCCTCTTCCTCATTTCTAAGCAACGCTCCCATTTCATCCCGACTTTGCGCGCTGCTATTCCTCAACTGTTGGACCCGGCCAGCTTGTTGGTTAGAGTTTGGCTCACCGTCTGAACTCCTCTGTGGTTGTATAGCAAATACCGTTCTTCTCGTATGTAATCTGACTGCGGAGGATGAACTCGACGCCCTAGACGATGCTGCATCTGGATCGCTGGGCCAGACGTAAGTATTCGTGTTTCGAGAATTTGGTGTTTCTTGCAGCACTGGATCATGTGAGTTAGTGCGCTTAATTGTCGTGAGGTAGATCTGACTGGTGAAACACAAGTCCATTATTGCAACTACGCTCCCCATCGTTGCGGCCCATCTTGACGGGGGGAATAACTACAGTTGGGTCGCCAAGTATGGTCAGTTCTTTACGTTCTTTACCGACCACTGGTTTACTCGCGTTACACCAATTCATACTTGCTTGCCGCGGGAGCATTTGGCCCCCTCTATGGACGCCTATCCAATATTTTTGGTGAGGTGTTTCATTGGCGATACGTCTGGACGAAATTCCTGATCCACCCCTCCAGGTTGGAAAGCACTCCTTTACTCGTCCATCTTTGTGTTTTCGGTTTGTTTGTCTAATCAAGTTGAACGCCTTTATCTTTTTCTTATTGTGACGGCAGTTTGGATCAACGCTTTGCTTTGTGGTGCTGCGCAAAATATGACCTGGCTGATTGTGTGCAGGGCAGTCCAAGGAGTCGGCGGCGGCGGTCTCATGCAGCTCTCGATGATCGTCATTTCAGATATTGTTCCGTTGAGGGAGTGCGCATATAAGAATCAGACTATTTGCTCGGGCTGACGATCTTACAGCAGACGAGGTCGGTATGGTGGCTTATTCGGGGGCACATATAGTGTTGCAAGGTGATGTCCTCTTACAACCTTCGGTCTGGTGTTCGCTAACTCTGTTATGAACAGCCTGAGTGTTTCTGGGGCCACTTATTGGTGGTGTAAGATCACACTATTCGAATATTCCGCCTCCCAGCTAACTCAAGCAAGGTTCTAGCGCACCACGCGTCGTGGAGATGGTATTTTTGAATTAATTTGTACGTGCTGACAACTTTAATTTAAGTATCTACTGGTCGTGAAATCTTTAAGATCCATGAGTGGCATTGCGGCAACACTGTTGTTTTTCTTCCTTAATGTTCCTCCTCCTGCGAACCGCCCAATTCTTGAGCAACTTGCCGAACTAGATATCTTCGGAATTTTCAGTCTCATCACAGGTGTAATTTGCCTTCTTATAGGGTTCAGCTTTGGTGCAGAAAGTTGTTAGTCTCTTTCAATATTCTCTGTGTTGAGTGATTGAATCAATGGGTTTCCTAGGGTTGCAGCCTCGAACGATCGGCCTGCTCGTCGCGGGGGCGGTCCTCCTTGTCATTGGCGCAGTTAACGAGGCGTTTACAAAGCGCGTTGCTACCCTCCCACCTTGCTTGTTCAAGGTGATATTTGTTTTGAACTTGCGCCTGAGCTCTGTGTGCCGTTCTTATCAGTGTTGTGCAGACGCGAACTACTGTATGTCTGCTGGCGACAGCGTTTCTCAACAACGCTGCTTTCCTTTCAACGATTTTGTGAGTCTGAACGACCCCACTCGTCTTGGCCTCGGTTTCATCGCGTCACTTAACTTTTATTTCAGTTATCTTCCCCTGTTCTACCAAGGTTCTGCTACTCACTTACTTTGTCGTATGCAAACACTCTGCTGACCGCACTGTATAGTTCTTGGTTCTTCGGCTGTTGGTGCAGGGGTCAAGTACATTGGTTCTTCCGCTTTCATCCCATGCACCCACTTATTTGTTGTCTTCAGGATGCTTCCGTACACTCTCATTTGTTCCACGTTCAGTGGCCTCGCTGGAGTCATAGCCTCAAAGACAGGAAAAAACCGGCCAGGAATCTGGTTTGAGACTACGTTGTTTACCACAAGGCACGGGCCTCTTGATCATGCTAGACTACACGCCGAGCACGTGCGTCTCTTGTTTTCCCCCTCTCTCGAATGTATCGTTCTGCAATCTCAGCCAAGTTCCAAAGTGCGAAACAGGAACTCTTTCCATTGGTCGCGGCCGTTGGGATGGGATTCTTGTTCCAAGTTCCACTGGTGGCGCTCCAGGCAGCGATGCCTTTGAAAGATATGGCGACTGCGACGTGCGCCTTCATGTTCCTTCGGTAAGAAATCCCCCTCTTTGGCCTGCTCCACACTCTGAAAGTGGCCCTTTTCTTATTTTAGCTCGCTGGGTGGAGCCGCAGGACTTGCAATTAGCGAGACCACCATCGCCATTGTCCTTCCACGGAAACTCGCAGAGATCCCAGGCGTCCAAAGTCTCGGACTCGGCGACAGCATCACGGAGCTCAACGGTAGTGTGGGTCAAGTCCATTTGATTCCCGTGCGTGTGACAGCTTTTTCTTTTTCTCCTTTTCGTTGGTTGACTCACGGTTGATTGCATACCCCGTTTCAAAACAAACAAGGACGTCGCGCTGCGCAATGCGGCGCTACATGCGTGGGCGCGTTCGGTCGCGACGGTGTGGATCGTGTGCACTGCATTGGTCGGGACTTCGCTGATTCTGGCGTTCTTCCTGCGGGAGTACTCGGTCGATCGCAGCACGGTGTATAGCGGCAACTCAGACACCAGGGACGAAGTACCAGGTGACACAGAGAAGGGCACGACGGACAAGCAGAAGATCCCGACGGTTTGATTCAAGTTCACAACAGTTTTGGATCTATATGTTACTGGTCGTCTGCGGTGTGCTATAGCCTATGTATGGATTTAGAACCAGGGGGAATTGCGCGGGACAGTCTTGGAGTCTTGGTCGATGACATTGCCTTGCTGAATCACAAATGACACCAATACAGCAACGTCGCCCAAAGTCTAGAAACTGGGTCAGCTATCCGTCTTTTTTGCTTTCTCTGGAGCAGCGCTGCGATCTTTGTCCATCAGCCGGTCCCTTTGCCCTCTTTCCCGAGTGTCCGGTATCAGATCGTTCGCGCTTTGTAAAAAATGACACTCTTTCTACAAAAAGAAAAGAAAATGATTGACGGATGCCGGTCTCGAAATTCTGACTTACTACCTATCCTGAGAGTCCACCACCACGGCACCCAGCTGCTGTCATCCCCGTCCTCCTCTTTTCCCTCTCGAACGTTTGTATAGGTTTACGGATGTCTCATCCTTCCGAAGTGCTGAACAGCAACTTGTTCCGTTGTTCGCGGCTGTCGCGTTCTACTTTCGACGGTGGATTGTTGGACCAGCTACGAGCGTTAGCTATTAGGTCGTGAATTTTGTGACGAGGAAATCAAGTTCCGTCCAACTCTGGCCCGGGGTTGGGGAGACTCGTTATCCAGCCTTTAAACTAGTCCCCCGCGCTCACTCCGGCGCATCTCGGTCCGAAAGTCTGGCCTTGCGCCTTTCTCCCCTCTACATAAGATTTCACAAATAGTCTCACACCGTGGCTTTCTGCGTCTTCCAGTCGCTCTCGTCTCTCGGTACTGTTCTCAGTATAGCTAGCGTCTGCTGAGCGCGGGTAGCATTTGACTTTTAGGCCGAAGCGTTGAAATATCCATTCAATGATATAACAGAGGGGTGCTGTACCTACAGTGAGATCCTCGCGAACGGCTCAAGCTACCGCCCCGCGCTCTCCGCGACCGTCTTCGCAGCCGCCACCCCCGCCACCCAATCTCTCCCTCCCACCCTCGCCCTCCGCCGATGCCGATAATCTAGCTTGTCTTCCCCTGACCGCGTCAGAGCTTCCGCAACGCCCTCCGGGACTCTCCTCCCCTGTCCGTGCGCACGCGAAGACACCTGCCCGAGACACCGCTCTAACGCACGCTCCGCACGAGCTTTCAGCGCATACGCCTCGAGCGTTGCGAAATGACAGCCAGAGATACAAAACGAGCACTTTGTGCAGCCCCTCTAGATGCTTCAGCGCCTCTTTGCACGCGCGCACCTTTGGCTGGTGGTCAGAGTCGCGCACCATCCCTTCCACCTTCTCCAACACATTCATAAACGGAGCGACGGACAGCACAGCGTCGAGCTCCACGCGTATCGCATTTGTGTACAGACGCAGGATCTGCGCGAGTACATCGAGCGCGGTTAGATCTGACCGCTGGATCGGACAACTCTTGAACAGCAGTCTGTCGGACAAGAGCAGATCCCTGGCGTGCGCGTCCATGAACTCGCTTAGCTGCCCTAACCGGGTCTGCGTGGCGGCACGAAAGGGTAGGCGGATGCAGGACACGTACGAAGGCACTTCAAGCAGCGCCTGCGTAGTGGCCCTGAGCGGGAGAGCCTGCGAC